>JANHZU010002513.1:71793-95004 GCA_032468055.1 Acrochordus granulatus | reverse complement strand
GGGTCTTTGTCTAAGAAACATTGATGTGCACCACTCCTTAGAGTTGGACACAATTGAAAGGGAAAACCTTTACCTTTTTACCTTTTACTAGAATAATATAATGACAAATATGAGATAGTGAGTTCTGGCTTAGCAAGAAAGGATTTTTGTAATCTGGTTATTTATTTATTTATATCCTATCTTTTTTATTTTTACAAATAACTCAAGGCAGCTAACATATCCCACACACTTTCCTTCTTCTATTTTCCCCACAACAACAATTCTGTGAGGTGAGTTGGGCTAAGAGAGAGTGACCGGCCCAAGGTCACCCAGCTGGCTTTCATGGCTAAGGCAGGAGTCGAACTCACAACCTCCAGATCCTCCAGATCCGTTACAGTTAGAAAAACCTGGCTTTCCTTGTTATCCTTGTCAATCACAGATTAAAGATGTGGGAGACTGGATGGGAAACAATAGGCTTCAGCTCAACCCTGGTAAGAATGAAGACTTTGAGTTTTACACTTTCCATCTCTTATTCGGGATGGAATTGTGCTAACTCTGCATATTTGCAGGTCTTCCTAGATTCATGGCTCCTGCTTGCAAAGCTTCATATTGTGCTCCAGTTACACCTGTTGCTGGGCCAGGAGGCCTTGCTTAGTTGCTCCAACACACTCTACATGAGGCTGCCCTTCAAGAGTGTTCAGAAACTTCAGTTGGTGCAAAATGTAGCAATGTGGGCAGTTACAGGTGGTGGTCTTTTCAGCACATGTGACACATTTGCTCAACAAGCTGCATTAGCTACTGCTATGCTTCCAGGTACAATTTAACTGCTGGTGGTTACCTTCATAGCTTGGGGCCAGGGTACTTATAGGACTGTCTCTCCCCAGTAGTTCCTATCCATTAGATCTTGCAGGAGAGACATGCTCTGGGTCCTGTCTATGAGGGAGTGTCAGCTGGCAGAATTGTTCTGTCATGTTGCCTCTCCTTTGGAACATCATCCACATGAAGATCAGGCTCACCCTGATCCATCTGGCTATTTCAAGGCCTTAAAGACCTGCTTTTGCAATCCAGCCTGGGGTCTGATAGTATGGATAAGCCTGTTTCTTAGTTGTTATCAATTGAAGGATATTGTTATTCTGTTTTTAATTGTTAGCTGCCCAGTCATTTGTTTCAGGTTGCTGGCCACATCAAATACAAACATTTATACATACATAAATGCTAGCAGCATGATACAGCTGCTAAAAAGCAGTATGTTAATGGAAACAGAGTCCAGATCTCAAGACATAATTGTTCACTTTTCCTCTGTAAAGATCCCACTGTGCCCATTTGTAGGCAAAATGGTTCAAAAAAGACTGTAAGAAATTGAAGCAATTTAAGAAAAAAGAACAGTAAAATGGTAAAAATCAGGAAACCAACTTTCTCTTGCCCTACAGGGCAGGAACAGAACCAACAGATTACAACTATAAAGAAGATGGTTCAGGCTAGATATCAGGAGGAACTTCCTGACAGTGCAAGCTGTCAGGCCACTTGAACAAATGGCCACTGTCAATATATATGCTCATTAATCTGGTTCATGATTTGTAGCAAAAATTGCACAAAATGCAAACTTTTTTAAAAAGACAACTGGACTTTTATTATTAGATGTAACCAGAAAATGTTTTGACTCCTATCCAGGAGGTTTTTTTTAATTCCATGTGAAAAAAGGATGATAAGAAAATACTTCACATGGAATTGAAAAAGCATCCTGGATAGCAGTTGAAACATTTTCTGGTTACATCTAATAATAAAAATCCAATTGCCTTTTTAAGAAAGCTTGATTTTTTGCAATTTTTGTTACAAATCATGAACCACATTAATGAGAATATATATATACATTTCTTGTGTTTTGTTCTTTCTTATGAATGAGTAATCTTTTTTGCAAATCCTCCTTAACTGTTTGCTCGTCCCTTCACTATTCCCAAGGTGAGGTCTACATTCCTCCACATAATAAAATGTATCCAAAAGTAATAAACATATGACTCATAAATCTATTGAGAATTGATGAACTGTTACCCAACCTGTATGACATGATCATATATTCAAATGTATCTATAACAAGAATCAATGAGGCCCAATTTAGTAAAAATGTGGCCTTTCTGTAACCTTTCCAAAATGAAGGGAGGAAGGTAAAATACCGGAATGTTTGCAGGGTTCAGAAGATGATAACTATAGACTACTTCTTATAAAAATAGGTCAGCAACTGGAGGAGGAGAAATAAAGCATGTCCAAATTGATAGTGTTTCTCAGACATTGCATAGACATTATTTCTGTGTTTTAGAAATAAGATTGTGCAATCACAGAAAGCGGTGAGGGCAACAAGAGCATCCTCCCCTTTTCAAATCCAGTCACATAGTCAGCATATTTGGTAAGCAAGTTTATAAAGGTATACATGCTGAGGTCTGAGGCCCTGCAGGCTGCATGTCTTATATACCATATGGAGAACTAAAAGTGAAATCACCTGGCCCCAGTGAATATGTGGATTGTGAGGCTGTAGTTTGTCAACTTGTAGACTGTTAGAAAATGTAATGGGAAGTCACTTGCAAAGGTTCTGTGATCTCTGAACTTAACAGCAGGCCATCAATAGTCTCAATCCTAAAATGGGATCGGACAGGTGAAACAGGAAAAAGGGAGCCCTTAATATGGCATTCACATGTGAAATGGCCAATTTCTGTGTAATATAGAGATGAGCTTTATGTGTATTAGCACAACCTTTTTAGGAAAATATTGGAGTTCTGTTAATTGTCAATTGTATCTTGTATGTTTCCAACATTTGCTGTTTCAAATGTACAGAAGAAGGGTAAACTAAAGGGAACAGTAGAATCTTCCCTTCCCACTTGTACTATTCCACCATTCCTAAAGTCTTTTGTTGATTCCCAGATGATCTGTATTAACGTTATCATAGTCTCTAGGATAGAATGTAGTTTAGTGTAGTGGTTAAAGTTAAGACTAGGAACTGTGAGTTCTAGTCCTGCCTTAGGAACAAAGCCAGCTGTATGACCTTGGGCCAATCACTTTCTCTCACCCCTAGGAAGGAGACAATGGCAAACCACTTCTGAAATTGTGCAAAAAGCCTTCAGGGATTGATCTAGGCAATCACAACACTGACTCAAACAATATTCCATTTTGAAATGATCAGTAAAGCTTCTATTGTTGCAGCCTACATTGTTGCAACCGATGTAATCTAGTTCTATACTCCTGCCCATAACATTATGTTGCAGGCCACAGATTTTACAATTGCTTGACAAGATCCATGAATCTATGTCTTAGGCATACTACAAAAAATATAATATAACATATTAGTATGGTTGTTCTGGGCTGTTCTGAATCAAAAGTGAGGGAGGCTACTTATTTTACAGGACCTTCAATCATTAGTTTAATCCTACGTGCCTTTGGCTGACAGTGGAAGTCTTCTGGTGTAATGGTATGTGAGAATGACCTTGGAGACAGGAGAAAGAGCTGCAGCCTAGACAATGATCTGATAAAGAAAATTTCAGTTTGAATCTGTTAGGTGTTAGAAATATTGTCTGATTCTGAATTTCACTTAACAAAACAGTACAGGATGTAGCCTTTAATATTTCTGTCTACATTGACAATACACATTATTTTCTTAAACCAATTTTTTTCTAATGGATCATTTGCATATAAAAATTCCTTACACTTGGGCAAGAACAGTTTCTCAGGTGTAATCATCATAAGTGGGTCAAAGTACTTGAAAAAAAGATTAACAGCACCATAAATGTTTTTCCCCCTGAAGAAACAAAGCTATCTGAAGAAACAGTTAAAGCTATCAAGTAATAGATGAAACACAAAGTCACAGAATGTCAAACTGGGCACAGTAAAAATAAATGGTATTCCCAAGGAAAATAAAAAGACTGTATATTTATGTGTATTCAGCAGATGGACATGATATTAATATCGAGCTATTCAGTTGCACTTTTATAGCTACAAGATTTTTTTTTTGGCCGAACTTGGCAGTTCACAGGCACCATTTGATTTTTGGATTTGGACAATCCTGCAACAGATGTCCAGACCAATAAAACAAATTCCTCAAGGACTCTGCTTAATTTGTGTAATTGATCAATTTTTGTTACATGGGCCTCAATTCACCAGCATGTAACTGCCTTCCAGATTAGCTCAGCAGTTGGGATTTCATTCCATATGTTGCAATCGTTTATTGGCTCTTTGATGCTGCTGCTGATACAACAGCACCAGTGGAGGCACCTGTTGGCAAGAAGCATTAAATAGAACAATTGGTATTAGAGTAAAAGCAAGACAGCCCAGCTGGCATGTAAGCCACGTGCAGGCAAGCATTGGCCCTACGTTGGCTTCTGAAAGGTCATTGCCAATAACAAACAGACTGGAGCCAAACCAGCTCTGAATAAGCAAGGCAGGAAAGAGTCACAAGCACAACTATAGAACATATATAGAAGAAACAAGCATGACCCAGGCAATAGGAGCCGATTCAAAATCCAACATGCCATACACGAAAAGTTCAGCAAAAGCGACTGAGCTGAATATATTCCAGAGAGCCTAGCCAGTCAGAGGGCTGCACTGGAGGCCAATTACACTGCCATTTCCATATTCCATATTCAAAGATGTTCTGCGTATTATACACAGGAAGTGAGAAAGCTGCTTTATATGATATTTGATCTTTGCTTATCTACCCAATTTTGGGCCAAGACAGATTGCCTGAATTTCTGACAGAAGAGATGCCAAAGATTAAAACCTGGACCTTCAATGTGTAAAAAATCGGCTTTATTCCTGAGCTTGGGGAAGGGAAAGATTTAGAATAAAATGACAGAATTCCCAACTATATCACTTTACATTTCACACGGATGTTATATTTTTAAATACTTCCCTTCCCATTCCTGTTTAAAGAGTTTCCTGCATGCAATAAAGGTAACATTTTTGGAGAATCCACCACCAGTTTCTCTCTTTGATAGACTCAAGGCATGGTCATAAAGGAAGCCTTTCACATAGTTGCATCTTAAAACAGATATAAGTACACCTCGAACAGTAATCTCAAAATTCAACTACTCTCATTCTATGTTCTGAAAAGATAGGCATACTATATTTTGAAGCACTTCAACTGGAACCAAGTAAAATTTAAAGATATTCAGAAGGTAGCAACCTCATATGAGGGAGAAAGCCACTTCTTTCTCGTTTGCATGGGTTTAAGGAGGAAAAGGCCATCAGTAATGCCCTCCTGGTTTCAACTGACTTTTGCAGTTCAGAGCTGAGAAGCCACCTCACCTGCATTGGCAGAAGAGGCATGCTATGGACCCTATTAGTCAAGGAATTCCAGCTGGTCGATTCCAGGAGAAGAGCCTTTTCTGCCACGGCTTCTGGCCTGTGGAGCATCGTGCACCCAAGATGAGATCCACACTGACCCCTTCTGCCTTCTGAAAGAGCCTGAAGACCTGGGTGCATCATTCTAAGATGTAAGATAAGATTTAACCTCCCCTCATCTGCATCTACTCCCTTCCTTCCCCATATTTGCTAACTTCTAATGAATGTAATGCTGTTATTTATCGTTTTAAACTTTTAATATTTGTATTGTTTTTTTATTATTTTAAGCTACTTAGAGCTGCCTCTAGGTAAAAGGAGTAGCATACAAGTTGAATGACTAAATAAGTAAATGGGAGTCTTGCTGAAGGAGGTCACTCCTTCCACATGAGCTTGGCATTGGTGGAAATGATGTTTGCACATGTGAACACATGCACAACTTCCAGAAATGGCACTCAAAGGCACTGTGATAGAATGTTGGCCAAATTCTCAGGAGGGAGGTAGTGTGTTCCAGAGGAGCAAGAGACAATCCAGTTTAGATAACTGTTTGAGAGAAAAAAGGTAAAGACAGCTCCTCCTTAATATTTCCCAGAGTGTATGTTTTGTAATGCAAGTAGTCTGCTTTAGTTTGGCAAGATTTCTGTCTATAGGTGAGGAATAATAAAGAAATCTGTTTAAAAGAATCTCAACATGTCTTTCTTGCTTTTTGGAGCCTGATAGGCACTGAGACTTCAGAGAGACATTTACTGGAAGTATTATTATGTATGACACTACTTTCTAGTAGTTTTCCTAAGCCAGCCAGAAGTGCCAGGCTGGGAAAATCCTGATCAGTCACAGATCTATGGTAAGCCTATGCACTGATTAACCAACAGTGCCTGAGTAATTTAGAAGGAACAAATATCCATTGACCAATGCCAAGGATGTTCGCTTTAGTCATTCCCAGATAGATCAAGTAAATCCTTTAGACTTCCCCATAAATAAGTTATTTTGATATATGATGCCTTCCCTTCAAGAAACAAATATTATCCCAAATGTAGTGGCTTTATATGGGCATGAATTTGAGTTTCCAGCATTTCAGTCAAACAGCCTAAGCATTATATTAAACCAGCTGTAGTGAAATACCTCATGTTCCTTTTTTCTAATTGTGGAAGAGGATTAACATCCAGTACCTTTTTAAATGTTGAAATAAATTTGAGTCTGTGGTTTCTAGTTCCATATTCTACACACCAAGTTCTTGAGAACACACAGAATTGTTTTTGAGAGTGATATATTTTGGAGACTCTCGTTAATTTCCTTGCTCACTCACAACATTGTAATCTAACATAGCAGAGCTGGAATCCTTGTTTTTATACATCTTCACATGCAGACAAGGACTACAACTCTGCTAGGTTAGATTATACTTTTGAAAGTGAGCAAGAGTCTCCAAAATACACCACTTTCAAAAAAAACAATCTGTGCATTCTCAAGTACTTGGTGTAAAGAATATAAACCTTTCTTACATAATAAAATGTGTCAGACTTAAGAAGCCTTAACCACTCCTCTTCTATTAAGAGTAATAGATGCTTTAAAATTGAGAGGACAGATAAATGTTGAAAAATGGTATCAATAAAATTTTTGTAGTACATTTTTCCTAATACAAAATGGCACTGATTTACTTCTATGCAATCCTGGCTTAATTGATTCAAATAGCATCAGTAGTAATTAAAATATGGATTCTGAAGCACAACTGTAAGCTCTCATCACTCACCTATTAAACTTGCCATAGATGCTGTGTTAATTATCTTCCCATATACTTGATTCAGCATAATGCGGCCTGCAGCCTATGATAGAAATTAAAGGAGAGACCAGTGACCCTTTTTGTGATTCTGTTAATAATGACATGATAATAAATTAGTCCTTACTTTTCAGAAGAGTTTATGTGCCAACTAATCTTCTCCCACTTTAAAGTGCTTGATATAAAAACTTGATATGGAGAGAAAACAGTAGAAGCAGAAAAGTTTCCACAACCCTAGTTTAGCACATTTCCAAATGGGCAAATTTGGAATTTAAATTCAAGCAGATATATTGCTAAAGCAGGAGCCAGATTTTGTTTGTTGTGGATTGAAAATGGATGGGGAAAATGTGCAGATCATAGGAAAAAATAGTGCACGGTTATAAGTCATTTTATTTTATTTACATAGATTAGATGTTTATCTTGCCCTTGTCAAGCTAAGCCCAAGAATCACGAAGAACAATTCATTCAGAGTTCAGTTCTTTATTTGCTTACACACAATAGACAGAATCTTGCCAGATTAAATCCTTACTGCTTTCACCCTAACCAATATACCCTGGAAGATTCTAGGGTGTAACTACCCTTACTCTCTTTCTCCATTGTCTATCCAGCTCTGGGCTGCACTGCTTCTTGTCTTGACCCCCCCCTTTTTTTTTTCTGGAATGTGCTCCCTTCTTCCCAGGAATCTGCCACTTCACTGTAGTTACTCCAGTTCCCCCACTGCATCATCTCCCACATCCTTCTTCTCAAGAACTTAAGCTAATATCTGGGTTTCTCTACCCTTCTTATCCTCAGACCTATTGTGAAAAAGGTGTGATCAAAAGATCCTGTTTGGTCAAGAACTCATCATGATTGGGTGTAATTTGGACCAAGACATCTCTGGTCTTACCATAGCCCAAGAACAAGTGAACCAGTCCTAGTTTCAAACCTGCCCCCTCTATGACTTTCCAGTTTCTGGCTGGAATTCAGGCCAGAGGAAAATTCACTACCTGGTTATAGGGAGTAAGGAAGATAACCTTGATATAGAAACCATTACATCAGCAAAAAAAGGCAAACACTTTTTTAAAATCTAAAGTAATGAAATAGCATTTGGAAGGGCTCATATCTCCCTGATTCACTAGAGTATAAGAAAGGGAAGAAGTACAGCACAGCAGACTTGCAAGATTCAGTTATCATAGCAATCTCAATAAAAGTAGCTTTCGCCTTCCTGTGGAATTGATTTCCCTGGTGTGGTCTAGTTAGTGGAGCTGTCACTGGTTCTTATCCCAAATAGCACCATTTCAATGAACCTCAGGCCCACTTCAAGCTTCAGATGACAAGATATCTTGAGACAAGGTAAGAACCTATCTTAGGAGAGGCTTTCAGGAATTTTAATAGGAGATATTTGTCCGTTTGTTTGTTTGAATTAAATCTCAAGGCTGCCCAAGTTCTCAAAGATTCTGGGTGGCTGACAATTTAAAGGAAACAACATATATCAAAAAATAACATAGCCAACTGGAAGACCAAATCCATTTCACAAAAAATCAGAAACCAGAGGGACTCAACAACCCAGCCCAAGATCTGGGAAAATAACATTTTAACATTTAAAACCTAATTTAAAGCTTATCTTAAGAGACTAGTAGGAATAAATTTCCAATTTTGCCTCTTCAGCATCAGCCTCCTCAAAATATAAATACAAAGCACAAAGACCTAATTTTCAGCTTTTTCCCACACAAGACATCCCCAGAAGAAACAAGATGACAAACATAGATCATGTCTTATATACTCGCATACAGTATCAGGAAGTACGTTTGAAAGACTGGGGTTGCATTATGATAGTATGAGGCAGGATTTGTTGATTTTATATTCTCTTCAGTGTTTGTACTGGATGGCAGTGTAACGGGCCCAAGAGGACACTAGTGCAGTAATGTAGTTCCTGGGCCACATTGTTCTATTCCCTACAATACACCAGCTCTCCAATGGCTGACTCTAAATTTTGCCTTCTATGATACAAGCGCTGCTCATATTCAACCCTGTGGTACTGTGGCACTGCTCACATTCAACACTGTGGCAGTGCGGAATTCATGACTGTCACCATGGCACACATTACCAGTTTGATCTAGTAGTTATGGTGCTAGATTAGAAACATAGAGATTGTAAATTCTACTCCTTCCTTAGGCATGAACGTCAGCTGGAACTACCAGATCTAAGGTCTAAATCTTGGATGATCACTACACAGCACCAAGGAAATATAGAATCCCTAAGTCTTTTCTGCCATCTAGTGCCTTCCAGAGTGACACAACACAGTTCCAATTTCCCTACAGTTGAGTTTTAAAAAAGGATTCATGTACCTTGGATGGCTTTTCTGTCTAGTGTTTGATTCTTTTTATTCTAAAAAGGTAGAGAAAACAAATCAGGAACCTGTATTTGTTTTCCTTAGTTTTCAGAACCTCGTTCAGATCCATCATCAAAGGAAAAAAGGGATGTAAAGCCCACCGCTATTGCTCCTGTTCTGCCCTAATTGAATAGAGGCAGGTTCTTTCATCTGCATTCAGCTGCAGTGGGTTGACAGTTAGATAGCCCCCCACACCCAGCTGCCCCCATTCAAGCAGCCTTCATTCCACAATTTAAACCATTTCATGGCTTTTGCCCCAGACTGCATATTGCTATGTAGAGCTTGATTAGATGGGGAGAGTTCTATGCATTGATTAATTGCCTCTGGCCTTGTCACCCAAGCCTCTATTATTTCCCATGTCATTCTATTCCCACGTAGCGAAGAACCACCATGGAAGCAAAACCAAAGAAATGATTATACAGTATTCTAAACAGTGTGCCCCCACAAGGGACAGCAGATCCTCCCACTGTACGGCCACCCTAAATCTTGCAATCTTGATCCCAATCTCCGTCCTGTTTGACTCACATATAAATGGTGACACTCTGCACAAGGGATGTAATATACAACCCCTGATGCCTTGCTTAACCCGAGGTGATGTTTGCCATGCATAATGTGGTTTTGTATCATGGTTATAGGATGGTGGGCAATACCAGTCTACAGGTCCTGGGTCAGGTGCTCAGTGGCTTCTGAGACATTCTTTACATACAGTGATATATGCCAATGCTTGGATTCCTCTCTCTGGATTCCTATTTCCTTTCTATACATTGTGTCGTAAGCAACAGGTAATAAAAGAGCATGGGTAACCATTCTGTTGAAATTGGTGATAGAGACAATGTGCCTCCCATGCCCTGGCTTCATGGGTACTACAATGAGTTTGTAGTCTCCCACACAATGTTCTTACACAATTCCTTTTATGAGCCAGTGGGTGATTGCTATCAAAGTGGAGAATCTGGATGGTGCTTGGAAGATAATGTTAAGAATGGTATATAGTGTACCATCTGGTTGCTCACGAACCAACACATCAAGGAAAGGGAGTTTCCATTCAATCTTCTCTTCCATCATAAATTGTATGTGTGGAAACAAATACCCCTCATCAACAATTCTAGGTTTTCATATATTTTGGAACAAACTAATGCAGGCATTAAGCAGATCACATTCTTAGCCTTAAAACACATCTGTTCAACTAGACTTCCCTGTAGAGCAGCAGACTGATTTTAGAAGCTCATTTAGTTTCCAAAATTGTTCAGATCAAAAATCAAAAAAAGTTTTTTTAGAGCTCACTAGGACATCTTCTTCATTACAAATTTACAGCCAGCATATGAGAAAGGAAGTTATCCATATACAGTGAAAATTAAGATGATGATGGCCACATTGGCTGGGCATTACCTATTAAATTAATCCTTGGGGATGAAAAAGAATTAGAAATGTTTAAAAATGGAAGGTTTATTCCAAGAAATTATGCAAACATGTGAAAAGCCATATGAGCAGATAGATTAATATCAAGTTGCATTAAGTATTAAGAATAAGCTACTTCTTAACACAGCTCCCAGGTATTTATTTTCCCCAGACCTCTGGAGAGTCCTATGAATTCCCCAATCCATGTAGATTTAGGAAAGAATTTCAGGAAAAATAATAACTCCCATAGCAATTCATTGGAAAACTAAAATTAACTATCCCTGTACTAAAATCTGTCAGCTGGGCTGTACATCTTTAATCTCCAGCAAGCAGTAGGAATAGAGCATATTTCATTTGGCTAGTATACTGTTCGTTATAGCATTCAGATCTCCCTATAAACCAAATACTGTACTAAGAATTTGAAGAAACTTTTCCGATACTCAAGAAACCTTGGATGCTATGCATAATGATAAATTGATAACTGTTTACCATTGTTATCACTAAGTCTCACAAATTATCTCCATACTTTAAAAAGGGAAATATACACTAAGATAAAATACTGTGGGATCCAATAAACAAGAAGTAAGTGTGATAATCCATACATTGAAATTTTTGTCCCGCTCTTCCAGAAAAGTGGCTTCACAGGGTAAAAGTTTACTACAAGTTACATGTAAGATCAGCTATGCCAATCTCAACACCTTTTGGTGATCAGTTTTGCTTGGATCTGA
This sequence comes from Acrochordus granulatus, assembly GCA_032468055.1. Classification (NCBI taxonomy): domain Eukaryota; kingdom Metazoa; phylum Chordata; class Lepidosauria; order Squamata; family Acrochordidae; genus Acrochordus; species Acrochordus granulatus. The sequence continues at coordinate 83,435 of JANHZU010002513.1, read as the reverse complement.
TAGAAAAAAATGAAAATCAGACAGAAAATAAATTTGTTTTGTTTTATTAATCCTTTTACTTTCTTAGTAAAGAAAGAAACCATACTTTCTTACAGTGTATATGATAATGCTAATAATCAGCAAATCCCCAAATAAGCAAAACGTATTTTTATCATTTACAAATATATAAATGCCACAAATTCTTCTAAGATGCCAACTTTGGTGGAAGCCTTTGTACATTCTGCCATCTACTGTCTAATGACTGCAATGGTCACACTTCTACTGAAGTGATCGCTTCTGTTTCTGCCCTCTAACCCTTTCAGGCTTAAAATATAATACATTGGAGGAGATTCAGGTGTGAAAATAACAGCATATCAGAAAATGAAACTATAGTTGTGTCAAACACAAAGTTTATGGCACCTGGGATTCTGCACGAATGCTCAGTTTGCTGGTTTTATGTTCAAGTGAAGATGGCAGATGTTGTTCACATCTTATGCTTCAGATTTTAGAAACTGAGCTGGAGTCCTACACTTTTAAATCTTAGAAATGTTCTCTCCTTTCTCAGTGCAAATACCACTGATATATATGTGAACTCAAAAACCCCACACTCGCAATAGTTACTATTATCCTGATCTCTGTTGACAAAGCCATCACACATGTACATAACCAGCCAGTTAAAAAAAGGAAACTGGCTTTTGCAAGTTCTGCTCTATTTCACTTTCTAAATTCTCAAGTGCTTCTTTGTCCTTGTAACTAAGATCTTTCTAACTGGAAGTGCTAGTGTTTAAACTTGGACATTGTTGGGATGCTGTCCTGTCAAAAGCTATGATTTTTGTTGCAAAGGAAATGGGCTATTGCAAATAATCTATTTCCACCACAACCTTCCATTTTTCATGCTTATTCTGAACTGAAAGCAGTTTGTTGAAGAATTTACTTTGCAGTGAATTATTATTTAGGAAGCTTTACGACAGACTAGAAAAAAAAGCAGTAAACTGGTCAAATTTCATACCTAAGTAAAGAAGGACTCGCTTTACATCAGAAGCTTGTAAAGGAGAGCCCATGAATTCTGTGGGACCGAACATAATTCTGGCAACCATCTCAGCCTAGGTAGTGTGTGTGCAAATTTTATAGCAATTAATACCCTGATAACATTTGATCAAAGTTGTCCCTAATGTGTTGCAGCTGTACAGTTGAGGATGTGCTCCTTGGGAGCATAAATACGAAAGAGAGTGCACTTTCTTTTGGCTCGACTTTGTTAGGAAAGTCTTAAATGCCACCGCTGACACATGATTTATTGTATGGAACACCTTCTTTTGCTGGATGATTGATGTGTATTATATAGAACCTGTTAACAAAAGATTGCTCTCCTCTGTTCCCGTCAGTCATGCCTCATTGTATGTTATTTTTCCTTCAAGTACCCCAGTGAAGAATTCTATATAGGATAATTTGCTTTCCTGGCTGAATCATGTCTGCTAGGCAACAGAATAGGGCTTAGATGTGTTTGTCTTTGTTTACCAAGTGGAAATTGAGACAGGATCTTCAGAATTGCCTTCATCTGGTACTGTTGTATAGGCCATCTCTGAAGGTGTGGGTCAGCAAACCACACAATCATTTCATCTTCGCTCTTTGTGCTGTTATTGTAAAAAGTAACTCCTGAAGCATTGTCCAAAATCAGTCCTAAGAAACTAAAATTGTAAATAATTGCAATAACTCAATTGCAACCTGACTATCAGATCCATTAGAAATATTGAGCTAATTCAATTCCATTTTCCAAATCAATTCAGAAAATAGGGCTTTTGCAGAACTTCAGTTCAGAGGGTTCTCTGAATTGCTGAATTATTTGGAAGTGCTTGAATTGATACCACTGAGAGAGTAACTGTAATCTGCAGTAACCAAATCATCTCATCAAAGTGAAGGTGCTAGTTCCTCCTAAATCAAGAGTGAAGTTACCCTTATTGTATGGAACACCTTCCTCCTAAATCAAGAAAAAGTTACCTTAGCCAAGTCACCTGTTTTCCTTCAGTTGCATTTACAGCAGTGGTAACCAGCTTGATGTCCAAGGCATGCCCACAGCAAATTCCTTGTTGGTTGGGGGGAAGGCTCCAGACCTGCTGCAAATTGTACTGCCAACATTTAACAACAAATTATTAAATAGCAGAGGTGTGGTTCCTTTTTTAAAAGTAAAATTCATAGAATTATAGAATACAAGAGTTGGAAAGGACTTTGGAAATCATCTAATCCAACACCCTGTTCAATGACTGTATCAGCTACAACAGCATCCCTGAAATGGCTACCACGCTTCTATTTAAACTTTTCCAGGGCAAGAAACACACCCCAAACAGTTTATTTCATTGCTGACCAGTTCCTAATTGTTAGATTTTCCTGTGTTTTAGAACAACTCTGAACAATTTTGCTGGTCATTTATGTGACAGCTCTTCAAATACAGCTATATTAGTGTTTTCCCACTGTCTTCTCTTCTTCAAAGTCAACATACCTAATGCCTCTAAACATTTGTCATAGATTTTTTTTTCTTTCCAGGGCTCTTATAATCTTGACTGCTTTCTTCTGGACACACTTAGTTTACAAATGTCCTTCCTAAAACACAGAGCACAGTATTGGGTACAATATTCTAGGTGTGATCCAACCACTGTAGAATAGAAATGAACTATTACTTTTGATCTTGAGAATAAACTTAGGTTGAAGCAGTTTAGGACTGTATTTGCTGTTTCTGGAAATACATCACACTATTTATTCATATTTAGCTTGTGATCCAGTAAGATAACCAGAAAGATTTTAATGTATTGCTGCACAAAATGACCTCCCACATTATATATTCATATGTGATTCTTCCTACCTTGATGAAGGAGTTTGCATTTGTCCTGTTGAAATTCATTTTTTCCTATTGTTCCAGATTGTCAAGAACTAGATATTATTCTATATGAGTTTGTTATCCCCCCTGTTATCCCCAACTATATATAATCATATTTTCTCATCCAAGAAATGAATAAATAAGTTGAACAGAACAGTGCCCAAATCAGAGCACTGAGTATGCCACTTAAAATGTTTCTAACTTGATCTGGAACAATTGATCTACATTTATGTGGTATGATTGCCAAATCAAATCAAATCTGTTGAATAGGTTTAATATACCTAGAGCAGAGAAATAAAATTTTCAGAAGTCCCCAAATGAAAACTTCTGCTCTAATTTACTTTCAGGATATCACAGGATCTATCAAATGCTATCATTGATGAAAAATTTGCAGTAAAATGTGAGCCTGCAAAAAAAAAAAAAAGCTTTTTCAAAAGGAATGGACTTTTATTTTGGTTTTTCTGTTTTGAAGACCATCATTTAGTTTGGATTGAGAAAGCTTCCTGGATGGGAAGTGAAATGTCTTCATAACAGAAAAACCAAAATGAAAGTCCTTTTGAAAAAGCCATTCTGCATTTTTTTTTTCAATACAAAAAGTGCAGAGATTGGAAAGTGCAGAGATTGCTCCTACTGGTCCTTCTTCTACTCATCCCTGGAGGAGGTAGAGAACAGAAATCATACCTCTGCTCCCCTTAGATGGTGTACTCTGTTCTGGACTCCCTACTTTAAGAAGTATTCAAAGAAACTTGGAAAACAAGGATCATTGGGGGATTAGAAACTAAATGAAGGAGTGGGTATCTTTAGGTTTGAGAGAAGATGATTAAATGGGGATATGAAAGCATCATTCAAACACTTGAAAGGATGTTACATAGAAGAAGGTCAGGACTTGTTTCTATCATCCCAAAGTGCTAGACACATAATAATGGATATAAGTTACAGGAAGACAGATTCTGATTGAAAATAAGACAAAATCTCTAATAGTGAGTGTAGTTTGACTGTGAACCCAATTATTCAGAGGACTAGTAGACTCCCTTCAGTGGATAAATTCAAGCAGATACTAAACATTGATCTGTCAGGGTTGCTTATAAAGATTCCTATACTGAGCAGGGGGTATATTCCAAATAGCCTCTACCAAATCTGTGATACTGCATGATTAAGTTTAGATGGATATTTATATGACGAGCACATCATTCATGTCTTACAGTCAATTTACAAGTAAAGGGCCTTGTACCAAAGTAGTAGCAACACCTTCTCCTCTCTGGTTTCTTTCCATATCACATAATCTGGCCAAATGAGCATGCTCCAAGTTGCCTGGTGAAAGAGTGTCACCTGGTGGGTCCTAGGGACCTTCTCTGTTTTGGTTCCTTACTATGAAGTAACCTCCCCCTCCGGAGAGTTGTATGGATATGATCTTGTTGACCTTGCATGAGGCTGTGAAGACCTGTATTTTCCCCAAGACACAATGGCTTGGGAATTAATGAAATCCATTAAGAGCATAGGGAGATTGTGGAGGGGAGGGGAGGATATATTGGTGAGGAGTTTAGTTCCTCCTTTAGATGTATTTTTTATTTTTTTGGTTGCCTCAGTAGATGGGTAATGGTATGAATTTTTTAAATAAATTAATAAATGGAGAAATACCATAATATCTGGATTAATGCAATTATACACAGAGAATATATCTTGATATAAGATTGTGGATGAATTTGCTTTACTGTCTTTTGTTCCTGAATAAGTGCTGTTTAAAATATTTTATCTCTCACATGGTAAGATTTTTTTCCCTATATTTGGGGATTCAGTGCATATGCTATGGTTGGTGGAACTTATCCATAGGACTACTACATCCAATGTATGGCAAAATGTATCCTCATTCCTTAGACCCAACTTGCTATCCTGATATGTATGTGAGTATGCAATGTTAGTGTCACTCTCAATCATTTTTTCTTTCCCTATTCTTTTCCCTACTGCAAAAAGAAGCCCAAGAAGAGTCAGTTTGGGAATATCCCAGAAAGATGAGTTTCCACCCTTGTGTGTTTTTAAGACTTGGTACTTAGAAAGCTAGATCAAGTTTTTCACCTTGTGTACATAGAGCCCCCAGATGGATACTCTTTTTCATGTATGGGTGTTTCTTCAATTCTTTTCATTTACAGAAACTCAATAAATGATTCAAACAAAATACTGCAAATATTTAAGGAAATATACAACAACATGCAATTCTTAAAGGCTTAATGGCCTGGTTCTTATTCTCTGATTCATGTTTCCTTGGGTGTGAATCATTGGGTTCCAGTTTCCTTCATGCAACTTAAATGTAAGTCTGGGAAAGTGTATAGAGTATGGTTTCTGGAATTCTTTGTCAACTCTTAATAATAAGTCCATTCTAACCTGCCACTCACCTGGTCTTCTGTAGAGACAGGAGGGAATAAACTTTAATGCTTTTTTTCCCTACAGTTCCTGGCTGAATGGATATGGTCCTTTTTGAACTTGATCTTTCTTTTGATAGCTTTTCCCACAGACCAAATTCAGCCAAAAAAAGACGGAGGGATATTAATGTGTCACAAAGTGATTGTTTAACTGTGGAGTAGGGACCAGAGTTGCTCAGTCACCAATCAATAGAACAGCTACAATGTAATCTCCTTCTCACAATCATGTGAAAAACAATGCTACTTTTGGTGGTGGTGTTGGTGGTGGAAGAGAGAGACTCACATAAGAACTAGTTTAGATCATTGCAACTAGAGTTGAGAGCAGCAAGGCAGTTCTTCACCAAGATACACCTGATTTTACAATTTTTCTGTCACAGTTGTTAAGCAAATCACTTCATTTGTTAAGTGAAACATGTGGCCATTAAGTGAATTCAGCTTCCCTATTGGTGAATGTAGTGGACTGGAAGGAAATGGGCAAAGTCAAAGCACCTAGAAGGATACCATTGTCAATAGTATTGATACATACATAATCCTGTTCTTAACCCAGTTTAGGTGAACTAGCCTTAACAGCCTTAAAATTCTTTCCTTTCTTTGAGATTCTGAAGCATGATTTCCAGTACAAAACATGAGATGCCATCTGGAGACCATGAATTGTGGCCCAGCTGTTGCAGTGAACAGTTCATCAAGCACTGAATAAAAAAATATGCTATCATTTCAAAAGTTGCAAATGAAAACTTTTTTTCAATGACATGAGAAAGTATTTATAATTAAGGAAGCAGTTCTCTACTTCCTGGTAGGGTTTGAAGCAGTATGGGATGATATATCTGGAGGCTTTTAAATCTTGTTATCTGAACTTCAATTTTTGATGTTCTTGTTAAGCTTTCGGCTTCATCTCAAAACCTTTCTCAAAACACTTTGTAGTAGGAGAAGGATAAGAGGGCCTTTGCACAACTGCATGTTGTGCATTAGTTATACCACTTCCTGAACCAACAACCCCTGTTTAGAGACCCATGTCCTAGTTACCTAGTTACTAATTGAAATGTACTCTACATGAAAAGTATCCAGAAGCTTCAATCAGTCCAAAATGAGGTGGCTTGCATGGTTTTGTGCAAGCCTAGGCTTGGACATGTATCATCTCTCTTTCAGGAGCCGCATTGGCTGCAATTTGCTTCCAGGTCCAAGGTGTTGGTTGTCACCTTCAAAACCCTACCGGGCTTGGGATCAAGCTATCTGAAGGACCTCCTTTTCCCAATTATATCTAACTGATCCACTAGAGCGAGAAGGCAGGGAATGTTGTGGGTCTCCTCTCTTAAGGACCAAGTACCATCTAGTGGGACCAAGAAGAAGGGCCTTCTCTATAACAGTGCCTTCCCTGTGGAACATCATCCCTGCAGAAATAAGATTGGCCCCCTCTTTGGCACTCTTTCACAAGGTTCTGAAAGCATGTTTATGGCTTGGCTCTGAAAACATGATCAATAGGCTTGGGGTTCCCAGAGTGATATGGAGCCCATTAAGTGGCTGATTTGACTGTTGTCACCAGGGAATTGGGGGATTATTGGGATTTTATATTGGTTTTATTTTTGTAAGCTACTCAGAGTCACTGAGAGTGAGTTGGGCGGCTATAGCAATTTTCTTAAATATGATTTCTTAGAAGCTTGATGTAGTGGATTTCAGCTTCCAGAATCCTCCATGCTGGCTAGGGATTCTGGGAGCTGAAGTCTACAAATCTCAAACTTGACAAGTTTGAATAACAGTGCTATAGAGCCTTGCATATGATGTGAATTTAGCCAATTGTTTTATTCTTCAAGTCTTGGTTAAACAAACCTTGTTTAGATCAGCATACAATTTTGCAAATGACTTCAGTAGGACATAATTGGAAGCCTTAAATGTGCTACAAACCAGTAGATCTTCCACAAGGCTTCATGGAGAATAGTTTGTTACTTCTAGGATAAAAATAAACAACTTTTATTGAAAGTTGCATTGGAATTTAAAGCAGTATTTCAGGCACATGCCAAAAAATGAGAAGGATGAAGATTCAATAAATGTAATGTAAATTAAATTTTAATTAAGACCCCATGAATGTAATGTGAATTTCAATTAAATTAAATTATACTGATTTTATGGTTGATTAGGAGCACTTGCAAGTATTGGACTTCCCTGTGCCAGACTAAATGAAAGTCATGCAAACCATTTGAACCACAGTTCTTACATCCATTATTTTTGCCTTATAAAATTTCACAGATTAATAACTGGCCAATATGTATTGACTCCAGATCTGTAAATTCATCTCTTTAGTGTCACATTTAGATCTGCTTGATCATTTTCCCCAAGTTTTTGTCTTCTGAATGGATTAATCTGCCAGTCCCAGAATTCTGGGAATATCAATCCACTATATTTGCTGGGCACAAATCTGGAGTTCTAAATTTTGTATGATCCCTTAATCATATAAATGAGACAGGTATTTCAACCATATTGAGGATGCAACTCAATATAGAGAAATGGTGAGCAATTTGATGTGTTTTTATGTAATTTCACAATTGTACTGCCTTTATTGGCAATGTACAAATTGACCTTAAATCCAATGCAATTCTTGTTACAAATAGTTATTCCAACACATTAGACACTGCAAGCAGCTAAAATCTTAATCACATGTCAGGTCCTGAAGTAGTGCAAGACACCCAGTATAAGGTTAGCATTTCAGAATCACAAGCACAGCACGAAAGAGCCCGTCCTCACTCCTAACTTATTTCAAATCAGGAACAACTGCTACGAAGAGAATCAACTTGCAGATCATTCTGATCAGGATTGAAGGCATCTTGAGAGGCCTCCATTCATGAATCAACTTGCCCTTTGTCAGTACTCCTAGGCTTCAAGCCCCAGGTATATGATGGCCTTTGTCCGACCCTATTCCTATTAACCAACTTGGCAAACAGTCTTTAGGGTAAGAAAAAAACAATGTAAAGCACTTGTTATAAAGACAACAGAAAGAAAAGGGCTTTGGAACCCTCTCAATGTTCAGACTGTCCCTAAAATGCATGTAAATGCCCTGGACAGATAATAGCATCTAGAAAATGGCATGCTTTTGACTTATCATATCTTGTTTCTAGCTCAAATATTGATGCACTCTTCTATTGGGAGTGTGATATACAAGGGCAAACTGTGCATATCTTTTAAAAATACCATGAGACTTTTCTTCCTCTCTTTTTTTTTCTTTATTCAGCTGGATATGAACATCCATTCTGGTTGTTCTTGGACACTCTTCTACTGAATCCTGTTTGTATTCATTGACAAAGCTAAATCTCAGGGGAAGCTAGAGAGGCAATGCAATTTCTAGTAATAACAGCTCACAACAGTGATTCCTATCCACTTATCCCCACAATTTCCAGCTCTTTTGGACTCCTTTCTGAATTAACCTTTCATATCAAAAGGAGCAATTCGGCACACAAGAGACTCTGACACAATTTCATGCATAATTTATTCACTCAGTTCAACATTAATCGGGGAGTCCTTGACTTTGTCAAGGTGGTTTCTGTTGGCAGATTTCACATGCAGCAAACAGGGGAAATAAGATCTGTGCTTCAACCTCTTCACCTAGGCAGCTGAATAAACGAGAGCAGGGGACAGGGGAGGGAGCAAAGTATCTGACGCGCAGCAGAGACAGGCCACAATTAACAAAATCTCCTGGCAGTAGAGTCATCACTGTTCCCCTGTATAATCTTGCTCAAGCTTTGCAATTGGTGGATCTAAAACCTTGTCAAAATAATAAGCCAGAATGGGTTCTCCGATACAATAAGCCATGGAGGTGCTGTTGCATATACATTATGTGATAGTGCATATACATTATCACACCTTTTCATCTACTTAGTCTGATAGCATTCCCAGTTTTTTTCCAGGGACAGATGCAGAATTTAAGACATGTTGGAAATGAAGTATGTTCCATAACAGCAGCTGATATTATATTGACTGAATACATTACACACAGATTGAATTAAGCAGAATCCATAGATTCTGCCCTTATCTAGCAGATTAGCAAGGAAATAATGCCTGTAGGAGCAGAAGGCTATTACTGGTTAATTGGCAGCTGTCCCAAGCAAAATCTGGAAAGTAATAAAGAGTAGCATCTCTCCAAATCCAGATTGTGAGTATCACTATTTGCTAATTCCTTCTTTTGTGTACCTGAAACCTCTGTCATGGCACTACTTGTAAGTTGCAGTAACCTTTTGTGGTTTTGGCACACATTATGCCAGCTTCTTTTCACTTACACTGAACCATCCTAATAGGATTGTGGTAAGTTTGGTCTGAAAAAGTCTTCCATTGGAGCCAATGAAAAGCTTAAAATATCCATATGTTGGAGATAAATCCCCTTTGATTTTAATTCTAAGGACAGAGCCTTTCTGTCCAGGGACAACTAAAGGCATTCTAAGTATCATGTGATGGAATATGAGATGCATATTACAAATTCATTTCTTAAAAGTACATAAAATGTTTAATAAGCATTATACATTAGAGATAGTGTACCGCCTGAGTGTCTCATATTGATTCTTTTATAAATTAACCTCATTTGATGACCTCCAAAACTGCTCTGCATCTCCAAAACTACTCTGTTCATGGATGTGGGAATTCTGAGATTAGTATCCAAAAACAACTGGGAATCAACAAGTGGGAGAAAATTTATTTATTTCAACATGTTATTTACTCTTCAATTTGGACATCATATATTTCTAAACTAGTATGGATGGGGGTTTGAGGTTTGGGTCAATCTGAATTCCTGGTGAGTTCCTGAACTAGTCCCTGCAGTCTTGGAAACATTTTTGGAAGTGGTTTGCTTCTGCCTTTTTCCTAGGGCTGACAGAGAGAGCGACTGGCTCAAGGTCACCTTTGTGCCTAAGGCAGGGCTAGAACTTCTGGTCTCCCAGTTTCTAACCTGGTACTTTTAATCACTATTCTAAATTAGCTTTCCTATCTAGACTAGAAAATATTTCCTATCTAGATTAGAAAATATTTATTTATTTACTGAGCTTACATATATTAAATATTAATTATATTAAAATACAATATAATCTCCATGTCAAAAGAATAAAAACAAAGAATACCATGCTATTATTCATTTGGATGGCACCATCTCATCCTTCCAAGGCTTTCCAAAATAATTCAGATTTTACCAAAATCAAATAGAGAAAGAACAGACTGAATTTCTTGGGGGATGCTATTCCAAAGTATAGGCACATCCAGAAAAAAAGGTATAAGCTTCCACCACCTCATCTTCAAAATCTGGAAAGTCACAAGCAGTCTCCCAATATATGACAATCAGCCAGGCCAAAAATGGTCAGAAAATTATCAAATCATATTAGGAATTAAAGATGGAAATTAGAGTTTAAATACAGCCACAAGGCATCATTACATAGTGTTTTTATTTTTCAGATCTGTCCTTATGTGATGTGATACTACAAGCAAAGGTTAGTCATTGCATCAAATAATCAGCTGTTCCTTATCTCAGACACATCACTGAAAATAGTAATTTTTTTAAACATTTCAATAGAAACTGTCTGAATCCTAATCTTAATGGTTTCCTACAGTTCTGTGAAAAAAATTAGGACCCCCTCCCCAAAAAAAAGTCTACAAGTGATCAGCAGAATTAATTAGCTCCTGAGTTTCTTTCTTTCTGTATGTGAATTTCTGGTCCTCACCTTGGATTTCAGCAGCTGAATGGGAAGCACCTACTGTCTTAGCTCTTCCCAGGTAACATCCCTTTGAGATACTGTGCCTTTCTGAAAAAGTGCTTCCTTTGGGGTCTTTTGGATAACTTAGCCCTTTGTAATGTAGCAGAGAATATGCAGTAAAAAAAATCAATGGCGCTTTCTTCTTTAAAGACTCCACTGTAATGTCTTTGTTGCTTCTATCCACCCCTCCTTTAATCCTCTAATCCTCTCTTAATTTTGGATGCACACTTTACTGTCAAATACATAATTTCATGTATGTATTTTTGTCATTATTTTATTTACTGTTGAATACATAATTTCGTTTATTTGTTTATGTTGTTATTTAATTTACCCTTGTCTTGCAAGTATTCTGAGAGCTGCTGTACCAGAGTCAAATTCCTTGCATGTCTAATCATACTTGGCCAATAAATTATGTGAATCTTCACACCACATGCATTCTACTTGCCTCTGGTTATTTTTATTCATATTCAGTTACACTGAATGAGCACTAGAGAGCAACAGCAATTCAATTAATTTCATACTCTCTGCAGGGAGGACAAAGAATTTAAGCCTTGCACATTGCAGGTGATCTGTAACATCCTTTTCTCTCTCTCTTAGTATATTTGAAGAAAAAGTCATTGTACTAAGTAGTAAATATTTACTTCCTATCACATTCAT
>JANHZU010002513.1:38926-50474 GCA_032468055.1 Acrochordus granulatus | reverse complement strand
AAGGCTGGCTCTCTTGGCTGTGAACTGGAGATGAGCACTGCTTCCTTGAGTCATCATGACTGACAGGGGAAATCTTTACCTTTACCTTACACATATTTTGTTAACCATTTGGATGAAAGTCGGCCATGCAGTAAAACATCTGTACTGGCCATTCCTAGATTATATTCTAAATATGGGTAATAAAGGCCTCTTTATTATAAAGGCAAAATAATGAACAAATGCAGCATCTTCCTTAATGAAGCTGCATCAGACACACTGATGCCTTATTCTTACTGGCATGCTTTTCCCCACTGTCCCTTCTTTAAAAATGAAAAACAAATACTATACATTAGCAAAAAACCTCCTCTGTACTCATGACTTGCCCATCGAATCAAGGATGCTGTTGTAGGTCCATACAATGTGACTGGTACAAGGAATTTTCTCAGGGAACTTAACATTTCACATTTGAACACAGCATCATTTATTTTCAGGCTACAATATGTGAACCATAATGTATATATAACAAGTGGCCCTTAAGCAAATTAGTAGCAAAAAAGGCACTGAGTTATCAAGCAAAGCTTCATTTTTAATGCATTTTTCTGCCCCACAGTACATGTCTCCACAAAAGCAAAAACCAAAAAAAACCCCACCCCTGACAGAGTCACTTCTACTCTTTCTGTTTCCCCTCCTCCCCTTGCTTGTCCCCTGAACTTAAGACCTACAGAAGTCTGTAATGGTAGGTAGACTGGAGACATTTATATTCACAACAATTGTTGTGAATTGTTTGTGGACTCAGAGAATTTTGTCTTAAATAAGAACAGAAACAGCTGCTGAAAACAAGAGACACCCAGGAAACCAATTTGGGGAACTGAAAAGTATCAGTTTAAAGCCTGAATGTTAGCCCTTGTTTAAGCAAGGTGCTTACCTGATAAATTTTAACTCTTCTCTGTTTTTTTAAAAATTTCCTTCCCTTTTCAGTTTGCTGTTTTTCCCTTTTTTCCCCCTTTTAATTCCCAGAGTAGATATCCTTTCCTTTTCCCTTCTTATTTCTTTCAGCTTTTGTTGGAAGAAGCTTTTGTTGTGTGCTTATTGGAAAGTTTTATAGATGGAAAACTTTATGGGTGATTAATTTTAATCAATACTTATGAATTCATTTTTTTTAGCATTTGGCACTGTATTCTCACTTCTGGCAGTTATAGCAATGCACATTCATATATACACAAACAAATGTGACAACTTATTGGGGAAAGAGACAACATTTTTTCAGTTGAAATTGGCAATTCTACATTAAATTGTGGGGAACCAGTCTTCGCACAATACTTTTAATCTGTGTTTATCTCCCCACCACACCCCCATCTTTCTTTCAATAAATATGGTAGATAGTTTTGGGGTCTAATCCAGCAGGAGCTATTGTATAAATTGCATACATTCCTTATGTGGCGTACTTATATATTTTTAAAAATACTGTTCTTGTTTACCTGTCAGTTCCCTTTTTATATTAGGTAGGTTAGCAGGACAGGAATTGCTGATGTTAAGTCCTGGAGGAGGCAAGGGTTGATTCCCATACAAATCCACTAGATTGCCGGAGACAGGTAACTGGAAAGGACAAGAGATGAGATATTATTTCCAGTGTTCCCTACAAAAACCTTGATAGTTTTGAAGTTGATGTTCAGAGTCAAGAGCCACTGACATTTTTTGTATCATTGCTTTCCTGTCAATATAGCTCCTATAAGTGAAGATTACATCTTGTTGCAGATATCTGAGATGTGCTTCAGAGAATGCAACCAAGATAGAGTTCTAAGATTTGTACTGTTCAGGGTATAACCCTATAGTTCTTTAATAAATTCACCATTTTCCAACAGAGGGTCCATTCAAAATATGAGTTTGGATGTTTGAACTTCTCAACAACCTTAAGCTAGTACGACCTAAAGCTTATCTTATTCTACAGGAATATTTATTTGGATGTTAATATAATTTCTGAAGACCTATTTTGTATTGTCGCTTTCTCTTTAGTATGGTGCACTATTTTGTTTTATCGTGTTTAGACACAATATCAAAACATATTATTTTTAGAAAATTCTCAGAACTAGTTCATTTCAAAGTTCTGAGAATTTTAAAATGTTTAAAGTTCTGAGAATTTTAAAATCTCATTCATCTTAAAGTTCTGGGCTGCTAGTCAGTATTGCTTTGTATATGCACATTATAGATCAAATAGCTAACTATAAAAGTATTAAACAAATAAATAAAATGGTAAACAACTTCTCCATGGTTACTTGCAAGAAATCAATGGAGTTTACTTTTTCATAAATATAACTAAGAACTTTCAGTAAAAAGTATAATAAATAGTTTTTAAGATAACATTATACAGTTTACTGTAAAAATCTGAATCTCTACTTAAAAATAAACATCAAGAATGAATAAACTAGTTGTGAAGATGTGTGTTCTAATGAGTAAAAGCAGATCAAACGTATCATGTGTGACTCTTAGATAAAGATCCATTGCAATTATTTATAGCTTGTAATTTACTGCATCTCATGAAAATGAGATTTTCCGTGAACATCTCAATAACAAGTGAACACAGCTATCACTGTTACAGACTGGGCCTTCTCTTTGCTAATGAACAATAGCATTCTTATTATCTCTGTATTCATGGGCATCAAGGAGACATCTTCTTTTATTGGGATTTTGCTTATCTTCTGCTTTAGGGGGCCTTCCATCTGACTACAGCAAAGAATTCTGAAGAGAGGCACTAATATTAACAAAGCAAATTAATTTCAAGATACTATATTTTTTATTTCTATATGGATTTTGGCTGTGGATTTCAAGTGTTAAATGTACTGGAATTGTGTCTCACTAATTTTTATATGTAGAACAACCTTCCACTTAACTGACAATTTGTAGGATAAAATGTTCTGGTGTAGTCCCAAGTAAGAAGCTTCAAGAAATACCAAGGAACTACCCTGTAGCTGTTTAACAAGATGCTATCCTCCAAAACACACGATACATTTTGGGGAAATGCCCCTTGATTTAGGAAAATATCCAAGCGTAATTTCTACACTCTGCTCTTCTAAATTCTGGAGTGATGGTAACAAACTTGACCTGGACTTCAAATACACAGAAGGTAAAGCATAAAATTTAATCAAATTTTCTTGATGCAGGCAGAAACTTACTCTCCGAATATGGACAAAGGTAGCAGGATCATCTTTCTATATATTTTCATTCTATCTTGTAAAATATGAAGCTACAGGAATGTAAATGCTTCCCCATTACTGTTTATAGTATTTTTTTCCCCAAAACAAATCATGTTGATTTTGAATCTCAAATTTCTAGTTTGAATTGAATCATGCCATCTCAACCTTTCAAACTGGATCTTGGCTGATTTCTATATCCTTAATAACAAGTGATTTTTCTACAAATGTTTATCATCCTTTGTCAAACTACTGACAAAAGGATAATAACATAGTAATGAAGGTAATTTCTTTATACAGTCTAGACTATAATGAACAAAAAATATTTAAATGGCCTTTTGAAAAAGCTACTAAGTCATACAAGAGAAGGAACTAAAACATAACAGAAAACAAAATACCGTATTTGCAATTTGTAGAGCAGGATCCATTAAACCAAAGATTTCTTCATTATAACTTGATTCCAAACTGATTATGTCATCAATTACATCATCCATCTGCAACAAAAGGTAAAGAAATGTGTGGACAAAATATACGCATCAAACATTCAAAAAGGAAAGACCTCCAGGACATATGAGGCAGGCCTCTATTCCCAGCTGCTAATCATGTTGTTTATAATTTTGTTAGATTTTTATTCTGTTTTTAAAATATTGTTAGCCACCCAAAGTCATGTATTGGAGATATTTATGAAAAATATTTAATTTATTTATTTAGGAGCCAAGGAGACTTATGATCTAAATCTTCTTCAACTACCCTCAATTTTTAAAAATGCTATCTCCTATATCAGCATTATATGAACCCCTATACTATAATATTGGTTACAGTCATGTTTTGCATTATGTTATGTAAAGGAAAAATGATAAGAAAGGTTGCAAACTCAGCTTCAAAAATATATTTGCTATTTATGTGCCAAAGTCAGTCATTTGACAGATGAGGAAGTAAGGGAGCAAAATTCATTTCAAAGACATGAATAGTGCTAGTATGAAACCAGAATCAAGAGGCAAAATCCCAAAAAGTAATGCAGTATAAGATAGGACTGCTGAAAAGTACTTTCTACCCCTGGTATGAGCAATTTCTCACATATTAAAAGTTGATAAATCAGGAACTAGTTCAAATATTACATGATTGCATGTGACTGTTATACAGAACTTCTTAAATAATTGAAGGTACATTTTCAGATTACATCTCTGTGCTGATGTTTAATATTTACACAGTTTATTAAATACTTATCCCAGGAATACCAATTCCAGTATTCCCTAACCTGGAAATTATAACAACCAGATTGTAGTATGAACAGAAACTTGTGACTGTTCAAAGTCATAACAGCACTGAAAAAAAGTGACTTACACTTATGACAGGAGATTGAGTCATGGCAACTGGACTTTTCTTGTTAGTTAGAAACTTTTCCCTGCTTATCCAAGCAGCTTCTTCAGTCTAAGAAAAAGTTGGTTAGGGGACCCTATATACCCAGGGTGGCTTCATTTCTCATGTAACCTGATTAGGCTCATTAGATGGACAATAGGAGACGTCAGTAGGTAGAGAGTCACTGGGATGTAAATCTTTGATCCTAAATCCCTTATTTAATGACCCAAGTGGGTCATTAAATGTTGGCTCCCTGGTAACTTGTGAAGCAGTCTTAATCTTCCTGGGGTCTGTTGAAAGAGCAGCATGAAAAATGGAGGTCAGGTTGGGTCTGAGGCCTCCACCTCAACTGAGGAAAGGATTTTCCACTTTGGCATAGATAGATTCCTTCACTCCTCTCTCAAACCATCTATCTTCTCTGTCCAAAATGGGAACATTATTGTCCTCAAATGAGCATCCTTTTTTCTTTTAGATGATGGTAAACTGCTGATTCTAGTCTTGTGGTGTTGCTTTTACTGTGCTGGGCCACGTTTTTGTGTAAAGGCTGTTTAATTTCTCCAATATAGAGCTCTGAGCATGGATGCATATATTACATTGCTTTTCTCATATTTTGGTGTTTGATCTTTAGGGTGGATAAATCTCTGTCTCAGTGTTTTCGTAGGTTTGAAAAACACAGGTAAGTGGTGAATATAGGTATATATACTCATTGCAAATTATTTACTGAAGTCTGTGTATTTTAATTTCTAGCATTTAGAATAGCATAGCTTTGAATGCTCAAGCAGATATCAGTCCTGGCTCCTTCTTCACCCATCCACACTTTTTTTAAAATAAATAACTCAGTTGTTTGTAATCACAATTTTTATAATAGGAAAGATGTTACAATGCAGTTCCTGAAAAATATATTCCTAAAACAATTAACTCAGAGAGGAATCTTTCATGTTTAAAGTACAAATAGCTGAACAATTCAGATATGAGTTCCATGTATGCTTCCTATGTTTTGCTGTACCACAAGCATTAAATTCTGTTAGTAGATAATGTCATCTATAGCTTCTAACTATTCTGTTTTCTCACTACTTCATCCATCATGGACAATTCTTGTTAATTGGAAGAAAGTATAACCAAATATGCCAGATGCAATGCCTGGCTAATCTACAGCCATTTTGACAAGGAACATATTTGTATGGCACATATATATCCAAATGTGTCACTGTTAGATGCTTTTCTTAGATACCTTAGCAAAAAAAATGTCTGAAATAGACTTGGAGATCTTAATAATCACATAAAGATCCTATCAGATGATAAGTAAAGCTGAATGGAAAAGTCAGAATTTCAGCCTTTTTCATACCTGCATACATGACACTCGAGAATGTGTGTTTAGAGAATGGCATTCATTTTCAGCTCTGTTGCTTTGCTCTTCAAATTTATAAAAGCCCTGTGACCATGAAAAAGAGAAGAAATATACGAAGAAAAGGTGAGCACAGATACAGTGTAAATCCAAGATAATATAACGGTAGGATAAATAATATATTTATAATCATATTTACAAAGGTAAAAGTGACCCTGCCAGTCGTGACCGACTTTAGGGTGTGGTGCTCATCTGTTTCCAAGCCAAAGAGCCAGCATTCATTCTGGGACGCTTCCATGGTCATGTGGCCGGCATGACTAGACGCCAAAGGTGCACGGACACTGTTACCTTTCCTGCCAGAAGAGGCGGTACCTATTTATCTACTTGCATTTGAACACTTTTGAACTGCTAGGTTGGCGGGAGCTGAGATGGAACAGCAGTAGCTTGCCCTGCTGCACAGCAACTCTGGGTCTTGAACTCGGGCTGCTGACCTTCCAGCTGGCAAGCTGAGCTCTAAACCGCTTGCGCCACCATGCCTCAATTATATTTATGCATAATTATAATATTTAAATAACGGGCTTTCAGAACAGAAAGTCAACTCAGAAATAATGAACAATGAAAACTAATGTTTGTGTAAGTACTGTAGAATTGGATTAAATAAATACCTAATTAAGCATTTATGGCAGTCCAAAATTTCTGTACCCATAAAAGTACAATTAAAAAAATTGATTCCACAAACAAATACAAAAATCCCACAAAGATACATGAAGGTCTTTTAGTCCTATCATGGTCAGCCAGATGATTTTGGATAATCATTTGTTAGGCTATGAAATGAGGTAATGCTCACAATTTATCCCCCAATAGTTTTCAGTGACACAGAGCACCATACTCTGACACACCTGTTGTCCATGCATGGTTTAATCTTTGTTAAAAAAGATACTAGCCAAGGCCACATCCTGTGGTAGAGAATTATGCACATATATTAGACTGCAAAGGTCACTTCATGTGTACTCATTCCTATAGCAGAGTTTCCTGCAGGTAAAGAGTATTTTGTTTATTTTTAACCTACACTAGTGTTCAATTCTCAATATGCAAACTGTTGTGCAGGTGTTTTCATAACACATTAGTACTATTTACATCAATTTTACTGATGGATGTAAAGTAACAGAATATTAGCTTTGCCTGAGGTTTTTCTATTAGTTTCACAGTTTCACTGCATCGAATTTTATGAATTATTTTTTTTGCTCTGACTTGAATTTACTATTAAGAAAGTTGAAATTTTATTTTTATAAATCTATAAAATCCTCCCCTTATTTTGTTGATATCTTTTTTCTAAATTAATAAGTATCCAAAGTCCATGGGGTGACAATGCCATGTCTTTGGGCATCAAAATTCCTCCAGACATCTCCTCCTTTAGATGCCTGCCCTACTAAAAAGACTAATTTTAGAGACTGACATCCACAAAAGTAAAGTACCAGTGTTTAGCATCATAAATATTTTTATGGTAAAGACAAAATTAAAAGAAGGAAGGCCATTGTTATGAGCATACAGATAATCTTTAACCGGCACAATTGTGACCGTAACTGCAACAGACTTACGACCTCACTTTTGCCACAGTCATTAAGCAAATCACCTGCAGTCTTTAACAGAGAATCACATAACTGTGATTGTCATTTTACTGTCCATTTTTCCATTGACTCTGCTTGTCAGAAGCTGGATGTGAACTGCATAAATGGCAATCACATGAGCATGGGATGCTGGAATGGTCATAAATACCTATTGCTTGCAAAGTGCCCAAATCTTGATCATATAACCATGGGGATGCTGTGCTTGTAAGTGCTTTCATTTTTTTATGAAAAAAATTTCATAATTTTTTTTCATCAATTGATGAAAAATTTATTTTCATAAATTTTTCATTTATGAAAATGGCTTTCATAAAGCCATTTTTTCAATGGCATCATAACCATGGTCACTAAACAGGATGGTTGTTAAGTGGGAACAATTTGTATAGTAAAATGAGTCTATATGTTAGTTGTGAGGAATGAAGCACATTGTTTCAGACATGTCTGTGAAGACTCTCATTCATAGAGGGTAATTGCATCGCAACAAAAGTTTAAAAAACAAAAACTTTTGTTGCGATTGTTTCAGACACTTGAACCATCCGATTAAAATGGAAGTTAAATAGTAATATTTAACTGAAATAGCAGGAACTTCCTGGGGTTAGTCTTCCTGGGGTTAGTTCTCCTGTTCATAAATGAATGTTCTTTGACAGGCAAAGACAGGTACTTGTGAATGCCCAAAATACATTAAAATGTATCACTGTTTCCTGAACTTCAAGAGTTTGCCTACCTGTGCTAAAGACTTTCATGACAGGAAAATTTGTCTAACTGGGTTCCTTATTTTGTTTACTTATCAGTTCACTGATTGTAACTTTAAAATTCATAAACATCAAAATTAAGAAATAAAGCAGCTGCAAGAAGAAACAAAGCAATGATAAAAAATGAGTGCATTTGTGTATGTGTGTTTGTGTGAGACAAAGAGAGAAAGAGGGAATCAGTATGGTGCGGTGGCTACGGTGCAGGATGAGAATCAGTGAGACCCATGTTCTAGTGACCCCTGAAGCCAGAGGTGTTCAAATTTGGCACCTCTGGCAACTTTAAACCTTCACTGGACCAGGTTATGGTTCATAACCTTCAGTGAAGAGGCTTTTATCCTGCAGTGGATTGATTTGAACTGAAAGTAGCATCAGTGGTAAATCTGTGAATTTTACATATATAGGTAACAAAGACCTTACACAAAGAGAAGCTTTCATTAATTTTCAGGTCATCAAGAAGAAATTTCTCTTTTCTGTATGCCTTCTGATTCTACATTTATTGAGATGGAATAATGAGATTGCACATTATTTACCAGAAATATTCATGTCAAAATCAACTTTATTTAATACTAGCTATTTTATTTTCACTCCTTTCTCATTTCCCTATTGATTTGATTTTTTTTTTCTCTTTTGCCACTGGCATATACCAAATGAAATGAAATGGAAAAATATTTTCATTTCATCTTATTAATCAAAGTTACAATTAATTGTGCATTCTTAATACTATTTGATTTAATGTTTTCTATTTTCAAACAGGTTGTGTGGATCAGTGTACTCTATAAATTACAGCTTACCTTTATGTGGTGCACCAATTTTGCTACTTCCTGGATCAGGAGCTCCTTTTCTGGGTAACACATGCCCTGGTCATCTCTCGTGTAGATTATTGCAATGCCCTGTTCATGGGGCTACTTTTGAAGAGTATCTGGAAGTTTTAGCTGATGTAGAATGTGACTGTATGAGCAATTTTGAGTGCCTCAAGGATGCTGAATGTAACACCTTTGCTGCAACAGCTACATTGGGTATTGGTTTGCTTCTGGGTCCAAATCAGTCTATTCTCCTGGCCTTTCAAAGGAGTTTAAAAAACCTGGTTCTGCCAATTTGCATAAACAGCACTCAATCTTGAGGGTAATTGGCATGTTGGTAGCCTTGACCCCCATCTTTTTAACTTTATTGTTGCTTTTTAATCTGGCTATTTTTTTTTAAATCAGCTATTTTTACTGATGCATTGAATTTTGTATGGTTTTTAGGCTTTTAAAAGTGTACACAGCCCAGAGTTACTCTGTGAATGATATGGGTGGCATCTCAATTTGACAAATAAATAAATAGTAAATATTGAAATTATGTGTAAAAAGATGTAGACTGAAACCACTTGTGGCTCTCTGCATCAATTTAAACTGGAATGTTCAGGGACTCCAGAGAGCATGGATCATGAAGATAGATAGATGATGAAGTATTATGGGTAACAGTTAATGGGTAGTGGTCAACTAGGAGTGAGAGATTCACAGTGATACTTCAACTAAGATCAAGTTAACAGTTAATGGGTAGTGGTCAACTAGGAATGAGAGATTCACAGTGATACTCCAACTAAGATCAAGTTAACGTGCAACAGCTCTGAAAAGCTAAATTCCATGAAAGACTTTATGGGGAAATCTGAAAAAACAGCCAGTGACATAATACTTCATTTGCATGCATGTAAGTAAAGCTAAATTCCATGAAAGAATTTATGGGGAAACCTGAAAAAACAGCCAGTGACATAATACTTCATTTGCATGTATGTAAGTAAAGCTAAATTCCATGAAAGTATTTATGGGGAAACCTGAAAAAACAGCCAGTGACATAATACTTTATTTGCATGCATGTAAGTAGAATCTAGGAGTGTCAATATTTCAAATATGGAGTGAGGTCCTATAGATGCTTCATTTTATGAACTAGTTCATGCTCTTATTTTATCCTGAAATAAAATATTAATATTTATACAGTAGTTTCTGTTTTTTTTTTTCTTTTTAGGGAAACTGGATAAACAGCCCAAATATCTGTTCCTAAATAAATATAGAGGACTGTGATACCAATGAAATGTTTTCATAGCCTGAGAGAAAACAAACTGGATAAGAAACATGTTTTTAAAGCATCAAAGACCAAAGACAAGACTTGATTTTACCTCTTTTTCACAGTTGGAGTTCAATGTAAGCATGGCCATGGGGCTGTTGGGTGCACTGCTTCCAGCACCTGGTGGCATAACGTGGTCGACCGGCTGGTTTGGGCAGGGTAAGCTTAGCGCCTGATTGTTGTGCTTGTTTGCTAATGTAGTCGAGAGGTATTGTTTGACTTGTTGCCGTTGAGCTTGTTGAATATGGTACTTGGTGGGGTTTTCCAGGTGAGTTTGCACCTGCAGACACAGAAGGAAAAGATGCAGACTCTCATCAGTATTTGTGAATCAGAATTGTTGTGAATATTGTTATCTACAGAGATTTACCCATTGGTTATCTAATACTGATTTCTTTCCAGAGAAAAATAAAGCAATATGTAGAAGTAAAATTCATTGGCTTCACATATATATTAATGTAAATGCATTGTTTACAAGAAAGGGATTATTGGACATTATTATATAACAGAATCTTGCAGATGAATACAGTATTTTCAAACTAACACTAACTTATAAAGCTTAAATAATAAGCAAATAACCAAAACCAAGTATAAAATATGCATTTTCTCAATAGTCTATTAATATTACATACACTGAACAAAAATGTGTACAAATTATTGATGCATTTTGAGTCCATTGCAATCCATTGGAATCAGATAGCTGTAACAAAGTTGAATGAAGTAGAAATAGAAAATTATATTAAATATTTTTTCTCCTTTAAAAGTTTTTGCTAGTGTTATAAAAAGAAAGAAAAAGCAATCTCAAAAACCTGAAAATTTATATTATTATAGCTGCAATGCTTAAGCATTTACTTTATGAATTTCATCCCTTTGAAAAAGATTTTATTTCACTCAGTTGTTTTTGTTGGCATTCATCTGTATTAACAAGAAAAAGTGGTGCTACATTAAAGACTGTTTTCCATTTGTATACAAATAGTTATTCATAAGGCAACCATATTTATTAAGAAAAAAACCCTTGCGATCTTCTTTAAATTACATTGTATTCTACGTATGCAAAAATGCATGCAAACATGCCTTTTAGTCCCACTGGAATAAATGGATTTAGGTATCTGTAAGTGGGAAACCATTCGAAACACAGTGGGAAAAAAGAAGGAAGGAAGGAAGGAAGGAAGGAAGGAAGGAAGGAAGGAAGGAAGGAAG
>JANHZU010002513.1:7248-22180 GCA_032468055.1 Acrochordus granulatus | reverse complement strand
TGATCTATTTTAAGGAATGGTTATATTAATTTAGTTGGTTTTGCATATACAAAAGAGTAGCAAGCACATTGCAATCCCACAAGGCAGCTGATATGATGGAATGTAGTCTGGAGTCGTAGGAAGAAGTGCTCTTTCCCAAAGGGCAAAGAGACAGAAGAGTTTGGAATGTCTGGTGGGAAGGACAAAAGCAAGGTTAGACTCTCCCTAGCCATTCATGGAGAATATCTATAGTTCTTTTAAAAAGATAAAAAAAGTAAAGGTTTGCCCTGCCAGTTGTGACTGACTCTAAGGGGTGGTGCTCATCTCCAGCTTAGGGAGCCAACATTTATCCAAAGACACTTCTGTGGTCATGTGGCTGGCATCACTATATGCCAAGGCACACAGAACACTGTTACCTTTCCCACTAAAGATGGTACTATTCATCTACTTGCATTTTTATATGCTTTCAAACTGCTAGGTTGGCAGGAGCTAGGTAGACAATGGGAGCTCACTCCATTATGCAGTCGTGCTTGGGTCTTGAACTTGAGCCGCTGACCTTCTGGTCAACAAGCCCAGCGTCTTAACCACTCAGCTACTGCACCCCGTATCTATAGTTACTGCAGATAATTGCAAGATTCTGTTTGTAGGCAATCAATAATAAAGGAATTACTCAACTGTAGACATGCAAGAAAACAACTACATAAAATGTATAGCAATAGGAAACAGTATTTTATTTTTTATTTCTTTATTTAGATATTTTTTATCCTGCATTTGCACCTTTTATGTGAGGTAGCAAAGGTGGTGGAATTAATAAACTAGGAATTGTGCATGAGTGTTAACATTTTCATGATTTTTTTTCAATTACACCAAATGCATATCTCTGTAAGACAATCTTACCCTTGATAATTATGTATAGAATTACATCCTTGATTGTGTGTTTATATGTCTATTTGTTGTGTTCTCAATATGCTTACTATTAGTAGAGTACAGTTATAAATTTCCTTAAACACTCATCAAATCTATATGAAAACAAACTAGGGTTTCAAATGGGAGTGGGAAAAACAGATTTAGAATAGATGCATATGTTTCTTTCCACTACTTTACTAGTTGCATAATACCATTTTCTGGAAATCTGCTCGCTGGCATACCACAGCCTCATTAACAGCCTTTTCATAATCCTTGCATCTTTTTTTTTAAGATGATGGTAAGGAATCTACACTTTACAGGTTTACAGTACATTCTTGGCATGATATTATTACCTCTTTAACTTGGATCAAGTCAGGTTCTACTTCCAAACACTCATAAGGCTGATAAAGAAATTAATTTGCTTCCTGATGTGAGTTAAGGGAACTCACAAATCCTTTTACTAATCTTCTGCTTTTCAAAACAGAACAGTGATTTTAAAAAAATCCAGAGATAATGACCAGGGATATTCTGGCATAGGATTCAGAACTGGGGCCCTTTTTCCCTTTCCACCTATTTACAAAATGCAGTTCATTGAATGTATGATTTTATATTTTTTCTAAGTTTATTATTTTAACTATATTCTCTCTAATTTATATTATAAATAAGAACTTGTACACTTATCAGATTAGATAACTGCAAATTTCAAAGTTAAATCTAGGAATCTGTTATGTGGACAGATATACCTCTTAGTAGTCAACAGTCCTGCTAGATAAGATCAAGTATATCTTACACAACGTACTAAAGACATAAGAACTGAATAGTCCACATTATGCCCATTCTACCCTATAAAAGCATGACAATATGGTATAAATGTGACAGTGACTATTTAGCTGTCAAATAGGTCATCAAATATAATAACAAAGATTTAGCAAATGATTGGAGGAAGTGTGAAATACCTTTTCATTGTAACTTGCCTGATTTAAATCAAAATATTTTCTAACCCATCTTTCCTTGGGGTTATAACAGGTTTTCTTCTTTCCTTTTGTTTGCCATCAGTGCATAGCAAAGAGGTCAATATAACTTACTGATTTGCAAAAAATCATGTAGCTTTGTTCATGTGTTCTGGTTGCCATTTTCTCAACTGCTTTCATTGCTATCCAGAGAATATTTTGAATTTTAGTAACAGCTTCCAGGTATACTTAAGGGGCCAAAAGAGAAACAAGCAAGAACATTCCTATGTATGTATGGGTCACTAATCTCAGTTCTTTGGCTTTAAGGCTATGATCCCATTTTTGAGGATTTTTCACACATCAATTCTTTCAGCCCCTACATTGCATATTCTCCAAAACTCTCCTGACTCAATGACTGTTTAAGAATTTTCATCCTATTTCCCATAGAAAGGAAAATGCACATCACCCAAATTATTTTCTTTTTAAAAATATACATAAAAAGATTTGCAATGCTTTATATATCCAGGGGTATGTGCTAAAGTCATATATATGAACAGAACATCAAAAAACTAGATTCTTCTAACTAGCATTTGCCAAAAGCACGTTCTTTCATTCAACAGCTTTTCCCTTTGCACAGATTAATCTAGATAATCCAGGTCATAGGGTATTACAGGCAAAATGTGGGAATATATGAAATAATGATGTATGCAAGGCAAAAGAAAAATGCTGAAGAAACTGAGGCCTTCAAATCTTTCAATTACATGATGAAGATCCTTCAGAATTCCATTTCAAAAATAAATATCGATATATATGGATTCATATCTAGGTTTCTCCACTTCTACTAAAACACCTTAAATACTGCACTATCTGCTCAATGTAAGAAGCAGAATGCACAGACCGGTAAGCAAAAAAATTGTAACATTAGAATTTGCTGTGATTAAAAAAACGGCAAACTGAGAAAGATTTTTGCAACATGTCTAGCAAAAATAAGCCATAAATTCCACACGTCTTATTATAAGAAACTTTTTGTAAACCTGGATGAAATGACTGTAGGGACAAAAAAAACTATTTTTTGCCTAAGAGCTCTGGCCTGTGTTTGAATTTTCCTTCATAACAGTGCACAATGTCATTTCTACTCTTTCACTGATCTGATTCCTAAAAAACCAAGAAGGCTACTTGGATCATTCAGCAGAAGAAGGGTGATTATAATAAATTATCTCTCCTGTCCACAAAATTTCTCTCTTCAAAGATCAACCAGACTTTGACACAATCAGACTTTGAAAATGGCAGGTTGTGATTTGCTTTTGTGAATTGAATTTGCTCTAGAAGCAGATGCATACATTAAGTAAGGCATTTTATACTGAAGCGGATCTCTGGCCAATCTACAATAGTGCTACTGATTAATTCATATAAACAGGATTATAAATCATATAATCTGTATTATAATATATATATATATAATATATATAATAATAATATATATTATAAATCATATAAACAGGATAAAAGCAGAGACAACAGAGGCACATTAAGATGTTCCATTGCAGCCCAGACTTTAAGAAATTAACATAATAATACATCAAAATACATTTAAAGACCTTTGAGAATAGGCCTGTCTGGGCCTGGTAGGATAATAAAATAGGCAACAGGCATGATTTCCTAGGAACTACGGGGCTATCCCTGAAGAAATGCTAACCAGGCTACTATTGAGGTACATACTCTATGTCAGCAACCTGAACTGGGATCAAAAGCAAATAAGGGGAATGGGAAGATTACCTAAAACTTATCTAACATAATCATAATGGCCAGTTACATTTAGTATTCTCTCTTCCATATTTTGCACTGACATGGAATTTTCAGACTGACACAAGGCATTGTTCTGGGAGGCATTTCCTCACAATCTGGGATTTCTTCATTATCAACAACTTAAAAGCTACCCTTCTCCAATAAGAGGAAGATCATTCTCCTTTTCATTCTGTGTCAGAGAAGATGTTGATGGTCAACATCTAATAGTTTACTCGAGGAGAGTTTGTCCTTTTATTTATATAAAATAAATATCCTATTTTTTAATATCCATTTCAACTGATGACAGTTCCTTTATAAAAGTTAAATGGCTGGTGAACTGCAGCAGGTATAGTCAGGTCAAGAAAATCTAGGAATCACAGTAAAACTGTCAAATTGTTTCTCTCACAGGACTCAATTTTCTCATGGTCCTTTTATGCAGACAAAAAGTTTAAAGCAATTTAGTTTAGTGAGGCCTTTGGTTTACCAGTTGTGTAGTTTTAATGAGGTGTTTCTGAACTTTCTAAGCTTTGGAACATTATTGCATTTTGTAATGGTTTTTAATCCTTATTACTCCTCTGAATGATGATTTGTTACAAGAAGCAGGAAAGATGCACATAAATCTTCGTGCATAATACATACTATGAAAGAAAAGATTGAGTGATAAATTATCAGACTATTGTCTAACTATCAGACTTGCACCTTGATAAAAAGTTGAATGGTAAATTATAAATATTTAAGTCAAATTTAGCAATACTGGTTGCATTTTTCTCAGTTTTAGCTCTACAATTGAGGGCAAAATAGTTGGAAAATGGCAAAATCAATCTGTTTGCTGTTCTTCATATTACGATCAAGCATACCCATTTGATCAAACCTACCATATATAGAGAGAAGTCACAGGAATTCCTCAGCAATGACCTTCTTTGTATATATGTCAAAGGTATATAGACAGATCCTTTGATTAAGAGGAAATATTAGCTTGGCCAAACCTAAGACTGCCTATGAGGACTATGTTGGAGCAAACATCCCAATCATCTCAATCCCAATTAACCCTGAATCAGAGTTAATTTCTCAGATTTAGGAATCAGGGACATTTCCTCAGAGCTTGCTGTTTAACATTGACGTCCCTTGCTTAGTTTAAAGCACAGCATTGTATTACATAAAGCTATGTCACGGCTACATAATTCTGCTTCAGCTACTGCATCCAAACTTAAGACAAAACAGTCTCATATTATCCCTTTTCCTTTACACTTCATAACTGAATTCTGCAACTTCCTTGCTTGTACCTTACACTCCATTTGGATCTAATATGCTAGTCATTTCCTAAGACTAGCATATTAGACATATTAGACTAGCAACCTAGAGCCTGAAAATTCACTTCCGACCAACTTTTTCCAACATCATCACCAAAGCCATTGGTAGTTTCTCTTAAATTTTACAAACCACATCAGTGAGAAAAGAAGTGGAAAATCTGTGGACCTCGGCAACATACAGCCAAAGCTGTTTTTTTGCAATTCTCAGACATGTAGCTGACTATGACTGTTGAAAATTGACAGCATATATATTCTTACCACCTCTTCCATTCCCACCTGGATTGAGAAAGTCTTCTGAGATGATGAAACTTTTCCAATTGCATCAACTAATAAAAAAAGTCCAGTTGCCTTTTTTGAGAAAGTTTTGCATTTTTTACAATTTTGCTACAATGGACAGCATAGTTTCATGCCATCTTGGTATGAGAACATATGACAATATGACAACTGAAGCAAATCCTAAAATAGACATGTCACATTTTAGAAGACAAGAAACCTAGTCAGTTTTCTGGGACCATTGGATCTCTGGATGGGAATTCTGAGAATTGTACCTCAATAAAACTGCAGTGCACCAGACTGAAGAAAGTTTGACTAAAGTCTTTCTGGATTTCAGATTTTGTTTTAAAAACCCTGTTTTACCATACTGTTTGACCACTTTTGACCATGCCACTGTATTTCAAAATGGAGGAACACAGTTGGGTTTACAATGACAATAATCTCCAGAACAAAAGAAAACACAACATTGTTTGTATACATTGCAGGTAAAACAGCACACAGATTGTAAATGGCAGTTTCCCTTTGAACATTGGGGTAAATGCTGACGTTGCTTAATAAAAGTTACTGGTTTAATTCCATTTTTATGAAGGAAAGAGGAAGTATGACTTTCTGTCTTTTGTGGACATAACTTTCTTAGTTATTAGGAAGCTGGAAAGAAAAGAGCACAACAGCCACAAAAAAGAAATGAAGTTATGAAATCAAAACAGGATTACTGATGGCTAACAGTGAAGGACTGTATTCCAGATTAAACTTTCTCAAACAATCCTTGTGTAGGGCCTATATTAGTTTTGAACAAAACTTTTCATGGTTATACACATGCACATGTGTATTTATGTGTGTATGTATATGTATGTGCATGTGTGTATACACACACTAACACATATACATATATATATATACTGTATATATACACAAATAGATGCACACGTATATATTAACAAAAAAGATGATTCTGCAAAAATTAAAGAATTTGAAAACACAATTATTTTGATGATGTTTTTAACTGCCTGAAACAAGAGCAGTTTTTCAAGATGGTGAGCGTGCTTCACATCCATTAGGAAGAGGGGGGAAAAGGAATACTTTTGAAAAAAAAATGCACCTAAAAAAGAAAAACACAGAGCTCCATTCCTTGCCGAGTCAAATGCACCTTTCCTGGAAAAACTACAAGTTCTCGGACGATTTTTTTTTTCACTCAGTCATTACTGCATGAAACAATTTTGGAAAGTTCTGCACTAACTGGAACAACCTCCATCTTGTCCAATTCAAGCCCACCCGTCGGAAACTTCGCCTACCTTCAGGACTTCCATTGGCACCTGAGTCGCAGGAGGAAGGCTGGAAGGGAGGCTGACGTTGATGGCAGGTGTCTGACTCACAGCCGCTCTCTGCTGCATGAACTGAGCTGCCTGCTGCTTCTGTCGCTGCTCTCGGCGCTCTTGCTCCTGCATTTGCTCACGCATGAGCTGCTGTCGTAGCAAAATCCGTGATGTCATATTGGAGGAGCTTAGCGGAGGCTTGGAAGCTCCAGGGTGCTCCAAACTGCTGAGGGAAACACCAGAGAAGACTCGTCACTGCTCAGTAAATATTAGCTGGAGTTTAAAGAGTCGGGCTAGGAAGTCGGCACAAACGTTTGCAAATGTGGAAAAATGCATGGCAGGGGTGAAAATCGGTACAGACTGCTGGGCTTGATCCCTGTTTAATCCAAAGAGGACAGCAATCTTCTAGTCTTCTGATGTCCTTGTAATTTTTACATTGTTTTTATATTTAGAATTGTTCTTATATTTTTATTGCACTGTAAGCTGCCCAGAGTTGCTTTGGATAGCAAGGCATATAAATTTAATAAAAAGATAAATGAAATAAATCATGACCAGCGCCCCGGTGATTGTACTTCACTGCTTTGCTCATTAAGAACAGGAGAAAAGAAGATTTCGTTGATGTTCCTACTCCTTCGGTCAGAATTCCTTTCTTCCCTTTCTTCTTTTGTGGAAAAGTCTGATTTTTGAAATGGACAGTGGCCCAGTAATCACACTGAAATGGAATCACGTATTTGTCCACTCAAGAGAAGGTTCCTATTAATTGATATATTATTAAACTGATATCCTGTCTTTATTTTTGACAACTCAAGGTGGTGTACATAATGCTCCTTTCTCCTGTTTTCCCTATTACAACCTGTAAAGTGGTTGTGACAAAAGACAATAACTGGCTCAGAGTCACCCAGGTTCTTTCACACATAAAGGAAGACCTGAACTCAAAGGTCTAGTCAAGCTTAATGGGAATTTTCTATCCCAGCTCAATGGGGCTGTCACTCAGCAGCTCAGGTAAAGAATTGCTATAGCAACATGGGAATGCTGTATTCAGGAGGAATTACTGTCGGAAAACATTGTGAGAAAATTGGTGAATGCCTAAGTAGTACAGCTTTGCCTGGACAATCTCCTGCAGCATTTTGTTTCAGATCCTGCAATTATTACAATGATAGGGTTAAAGTCTTGTTAAAGCAAAAAAGCAGCATTTTTTGCTCAAGCATTTTAAAAGCCCTTTGGGAAAGAGGCACATTGGTCACTATGGGTGACAATGTTAACTTATTTAATCAAATATGTATGTGGAATGGAAACAATTTGATCTGGGTCTGGGTGGGAAATACAATCAGTTGTCAGCAGGAGAAATAGAGTGACTCTCTTATGTAGTATTTGAAAATAATTTGTCAGATGTATTGGGATCAAAAGATAAATTTTAAATAAAGAGTTTTCAAAGGTGTAGATTAGGCTAGATTACATAGGATGGGGTAGCATGGTGTGGCATAGAATAGCACAGCATAAGATACCTTGGGATAGGTAAGTCACTATGTAGTCACTTTAAAAATATGAATTGAAATGAGATTTATTTTATATGTATTCCAGAAAATTCCACTAATAAACAAGCACAAAGCACTGTTGTGACACAGATCTAAAGAGGGATCAGTGTCCCAATAAATCATATACAAGACTTTCTGGAGTTGAACATACTTTTCAAACACTAGCGATGCAAGACTTAAAACGTTTTCAGTTGAATCTTACAGAACACACACAAAATCTGACCAAAAACAACTGGGGGGGAAGGAGCTTATTTATTCTAATCTCCTCCTGAATCCAATGGTTCATTTGGCATTTCAATAATTCAGACTTTGAAAGGTGAGCATTTTTGGATATTCCCCAAGCCCCCAACTGCCAAATGGACCAAATCCAGATTTTTCAGACCACTAACAATTTTTTCCCTGAACTCCCCCCCCCGGTCCAACAGAGGTGAGACGGGGATGGAGAATGATGATTATGTTACTATTCCAAGCCTGTCAGGTTACAACATTCCCAAGGAGAATGATCCGTTTGATAAACTATGAGAAAAACCTTTGCGGTAAACCTATGCATCTGTGGAATAATCGGACTAATTAGCTGTTCAAGAGGAGTCACCGACTGTGATGCTCAGGGAGAAATAGGAGAATTTTCAATTAATAGTGAAGAATTTTCACATCCTACAAAACATCACAGGGTCAGCCTAACATTTTAGATGGGAATGTCTGTCTTGTAAAACAGCTATTGAATGAGTTATAAAATCCTGCAAGAAACACTTTTTGTCATCCATGCTAAGGGACAGAGATTGGACCAGAGGAATAAACATATGTCGTAGAGCTGTACTTAATAAGCACATAATACAAATGAAGCTTCAATTAAACCATGTCCTTGCAAAAATATCAAAAGTTAAAGGTACCTGCAATTCCAGGAGCTTTAAGAGGTGCTCTATCTATGACGTGAAACCAACAATTCTGTTTTACATTAAACTAAAAAAAAAATAGGATGAAGGTTCAACATTGGTAACATTCATGGTATGTGGAATAAAAAATTAGAATATCTAATTTTAGAAAATAGTGTGTCCAAGTTTTTAAAAACAGAAAATCTCTCTAACATAAGGCAGAAAATCAAGGAAAATTTGTTTCATGTTGATTGGAATCCACAGAAATGTTATAAATATATCTGATGTCTTTTGCTAGCATTGGAAGAAATTTGAGGGCTCCCTGACATATCCAATTTGGTCATATACAGCAATGGCTCCTTTTCAACTTAATTATGGCATTTGGAAAATTATGATGATTAAAGATGTAAATTTCTTGCTAAATCCTACTCCCAAAATATGGGATTTGACATTATATAATTAATTAATGATTAATTTGGCTCTATCCAGCTTGGAGTTTGGCAAAGATAATTATTTTGGAGTTTGGAAAAGATAATTATTTGATGTACAAAGAAAGAAATTTCCTTTCCTGATATAAAAGAATGAATCCTAGATATGTGTATTTTTATCAATTTTGGAAATTTTCCCCTGGAAAGATAAAATGGTACAACACAATAAATTAATTCTATTTTTATTTGTAATCACAAGATATAACATAGAAAAGAATAGTATATAGAAAATATTTAATTAAGATAGCCTAATTGAAATTGTCTCCATTTTAATTAACCAATGTACTAATTCCTAAGATTATACATTGTTGAACAGAAACATTAGTTATGGATGCTTAAAGTGCCTGTATCTTTCCTTAATTTACAAATGCATTTATATATTTTCAAAAATGAGATTATTTTGTTTTTGTGTGGCTTCTGTTATGTGGCTTATTGATTCATTTATTTTACTTCTTAAATCTTGTTTTCTTGATCACTATGTGCTTATATTAAAAATAATAACTTGAATAAATTAATAGCCATTCCAAAGCTCTTTCTTCATCCTTTCGGTCAAGGATGAAGCCTTTGTCACTTTCAGTCTTCTTTTTAACTTGAGATAATTTCAAAAGCAAAACAGAAGGTGACTCCTCCCTCTTTTTTTAAAGTTCCCTTTTGTGCTGTGTGAAATAAAAGGGATTTTTGTTGCTGCGGGACTTGTAGTAGTTCAGATCACAGCAATGATCTTGTTTCCTTGTTTTCAGCATTTCAGACTAGGAGTGAGGACAATCACACATTGCCTTTGAAATGCTTCTGACAAATATATGCAACCTTTAAATCACGTTTTTAATTACTTCAAGATCATACAAGCATGCAAATGGTTCTATCCCCTTATTAAATACCCAAACATATATGGGTGCATTACAAAGAACTTTTCAATCTCACAAATCATGGATCTGAAAAGGACAACTAAACTGATTATAACATGTGCTGGGAATCTTCAGCTGTATGGGAACGTTAAGACGGAGAGATAGAGAATAGGAAAGCAAGATAAAGTGCTTTATGTTTATACACACAACAGTAAAGCTGTTATTATTTATGAAGTGTACACACCAAAGTGGAAGATAACTGTGTTACTATTGCATTTTCCAGCAGATACCAACATCTGAAACATATTTTGGCAGCAAATTCAGATTCACATCAATTGGGGCCAGATGACCATGCCAAATGAATCCTGCATGCTCACACAATATAGCTCTGTTCATTTTATCTGTCATATATTCCCTTGAATTCAAAGAAGTAAGTTAAATCAATTCCAACATCACTGTGTATTAGACTGAAGCAATGATAAAAATACAGGCTCTTTAGGGAGTGAGAAAAAAAGTTAGAGCTTTTCCGTCAACCAAAGTCTATCACACCAGATATAAAAAGTAGTGACACTTTTGATCCAGGACACCTGTCTCTCACTAAACTGGAGGAGACTTTAGGAAAATCACACAGGAATCTAAGGATTTATTGCATTATACTGATGAACAAATTATTAAATTATTTTAAAGGAATCTTTTTTCCCAAAACATATTATTTTGAAAGGGCTTTTCCTCTTTGTTTTAATTTGGACAGTCCATATTCCAACAATTAGTGTTACTGCTGATTTCTCAGTTCCTTAATCAGATTTTCCACAAGCAAAACTGTCTCCAGATAATCCTCTGGAGGGGAACAATTTGTAAGGACGACATTTACTCAAAATAAGAAACCATTCAGCACATTTTCCGATTCAGAAATGCCACATTCCTTTACATAAATATGTAGAGCTTTACATTCTGTAATGTAAAGCTCTACATATTTATGTAAAAGAATGTTAAAATTCTGGTTGCAAAAGAAGGGTTAAGGTTTTCAGAAGAGCCAGTTTTAAAGAAAGATCATAGTAGATGCCTTGGGTAAGGGGTAGACCTTCAAGTCAAAAACTGACATTTTTGAGGAGTTGTAAGCTACATGGTGAACCTCAATGCAGCAGATTAGCCCATGACATGAAAGTTCCTCATGCTTTTTCTTTCAAAAACGTTTTTTCCCCCAAATCCTGACAGTGTTTTGAGTCAATGCTAAATGTATAATCTTTTTTCCATATTCCCATCATTCTAAGCATGATTGAATCTGGTGGGTGGAAAATCACCAGAAAGTCCCAGGCTAAAAGGTAGACATGGAAAAAATTGGGATGAAGGCAATTATATATATTCTTACATAAGAATATAAAACACTTTCATATTCTTAGGAAAAAAACTACATGGATGTATCCACTAAATCACCAGGAGATACTCAATAGAGTTTCTACCATACCATATATAGCACATTACGTTAAAGAAATATCAATTCCACATTCGACCTATTTTTACATCAACACTGATCTTGTATTCTATCCCTTCTCAAGTGTTCAAAAGGACTAAAATTAAATTAATAACTTCTGTCACCCACTGCTAAACTGAGTAGGTCTAAACGTACAGAAGTCTAAACTTCTGGCAATACTTTAAGCTTTTAACGTTTTGATTAAATTTAAATAAAATAGTTTTGGACTTGTCTAGGTAAGCATTCCGTCAGTACAAGAAGGAGCTTCTTTGTCTTAATTTTCAATCAGTTCTATGTTTTTTCAATCAACGCAAGTCAAAAATATGTTCTTCTCTTGGATGCTAACACTAAAAATTAGTTAAGAAAGATTTGATCCCATGTTGTTTTTAATATGTGAAAATGCAGTACAAAAATGCTTATTGTAGTCACTTCCACTGACCAAAATATTACAGGGGGTTGGAATGTGAAAGGATGAAGAGATTAATGGGCAATGTGCCTTTCACTGGTTGTAGTATTTTTGCAAAATATTAAGTCTGTCTAGATCTAATCTTCAGGCTACTGCTTGAGTTTCCAAAATAATTGCTTCTATTTCTTCAAGCAAGTAACAGAAAAATAAGCAGTGGAGATACGTGTTATCCAATTCATAAAAAATCATCAGCAGAGATCCCTGATGAAAATATTACCCCTCTGTGTAATAGACTGAAAA
This sequence comes from Acrochordus granulatus, assembly GCA_032468055.1. Lineage (NCBI taxonomy): Eukaryota > Metazoa > Chordata > Lepidosauria > Squamata > Acrochordidae > Acrochordus > Acrochordus granulatus. Next base: position 9,747 of record JANHZU010002513.1, on the reverse strand, counting down.
TTACCAGGAATCTGCTCTGATCAAGTCAAAACAGTGAAGGCTTTCCTGCTGCTGAGATTTGGCAAAAATATTGAACATAACTCCCATGGCTACCTGCCTGATCTCTTCAAAAAGTGGCTTGTTTTTCAAAGTAAGCAATCTATCTGACTTCAGTTAACATAAAATGCGCATAGCTATTTAGTTAGTTCTGTATTTCTTTATTGACTTCATTAGAATTAATCACTGCCTAATGGTAAGGCATCTATGAACAGTTCACAGTTAAAAAGAAAAATATATAAAAATGTAAAAAATAAAATAGAGTATTTAAAATAATTAATAAAATTATTTATTATTAAATTTAGATGCCACCCACCTCACTGTTACAGCAACTCTAGGCAGCTTGCAACATAATAAAAGCTAAAAATGATAATGCAAAACAATTAAAAATTAATAAAATTAGATAAAGACTAAAACAATCAAGACAGGTGACATGAAGACAGGGATCTTCTCTCTACCTCATATATAAAAATATACAAAAAATTGCCCAGAAAATGCATTATACATTCAGATAATATACTCTTCTGCAAGGCCTCAGAAAATAACCAGTTATTGGTGAAGAGAGGAGAATGAAAAAAGGAAATTTGTAAATGTTTATCAAACTTCTCAATGTTTTAAAAGAATAAGCACTTGCATGCAGTCATCATTTAATGACTGCAATAGAGACTCCCAACTCTGTCATTAAGTGATGTGGTCATTAAGTGAAACATCACATAACTGCACCTGACTTACAATGTTAATTCTGGTGAGGTTATTAAATGAATCAATGTGGGTCTTTAAGCATGATATCATGTGACCATGCCATGGTATATGAGATTAGATAAATGTATAAAGGAATATCAAATGCTTGCTGGAAATGTAAACAGGAAGGGACATTTAATCACCTTTGATGGCCTTGCAAGAAAGTTAAAAAATTATGGATGGAGATATATATATATTATTAGCATTTTTATTATTTATTATTAGAATTTTTTATATATATAATTTGCACCATTTGTAAAGAAAAGTCACCATGTTGAATATATATATATACACACACCTCTTCAAAACATTTTGAAAATGGACTTTCAAATGAGATCAGAATTTTTTTTTATAAGGAATGATGCATACACACTCAGAAAACGTATACGATATTTTATTCCTATATATGACAATGGCCATGAGATTGCTCCTGGCTCAGCAGTGGAAAAAACAGACATTACCTACTATAGAGAAGTGGCTAGCAAAGCTCATGGGACTAGCAGGAATGGCAAAATTACAAGCCATTATAAAAGAAAGAACACTAACAAAGTTTTAAAAAGACTGGAAGTCATTTATTGATTATTTGCAGGATATGGGAAAACAGCCACATTTTGACTTATGGTTTTGATGAATAGGTATGTTTATAGTACATTTGGAAAATTAGAAGTCACATCCCAGAACTAAAACAAGGGTTTTTCTGAAGGTGTTTTTTTTTTGTATTTACCATTTGCAAAGAAAAGTCACTGTGTTGAATGTCTACATATGTTTATATTTTTGTATGTTTTTTCTTTGTTTGTTTTCTGTTTTGCATAATAAAAAAAAGATGGGATTATTGTGTCAACTGAGTTTTTCTGCAGCGAAGCAGTTTCAATATTTCAGAACTATAATCTGAATTAAACTTGTTATTTTAAATCACCTGAGTAGCAAACCCTAATTTAAACACTTGGAACCTACATGTGAATTTATCTTGTATTAACACTAGTGTGTGCTGTTGGACAAAACATTAAATAGCCTATCAAATATACTATGGAAAAAAAATTGTAATAGCCAATTCAAAAAGTATAGTGATTGAATTTAATCATTGTTTCTGCATATGATATCAAACTGCATTTTTCTTCTCTTTTAATATTTCATCCTTTATTGGGAATTTATCAACTGATACTCGATTAAGCCATCCCACTGACCGACAGGTTTTACAGTTACATTTAAAGAAAACCTAGAAAACAATTTTCCTTGTTCTGTCAAGGACCTAACAATAAATCTGCCACATAGTTCTTATATACTGATTGAACATGGACAACTACTATGTTACAAACAGATGTAAAAATCATGGTCTATTCTAATTCCATAGATTTTGGGAAGTTTGGTTCACAATACAAAACCATCTTGTGTATAAACACTAGTAAATAAACTACAAAACAGAAAAAAATATATGTATCTCAGCACTGAACTGTGAAATCCTTCGTGCTCTCTGAGTTTGGTTGCTTGTTTTCAGATATTTCATTACCTGATTAGGTAACACCATCAGTGCATAGACAAGCACTAAGGAAGTTAACTAGTTGGGTAATGAAACATTACAATTACAATAATACAATAAAACAAACATTACAAGTCAACTCGTTGGGTAATGAAACATTTATAAATAAGTTGGTAAACGTAACTGTTTTTCAGTTTATGGAGTTCTTGATGCGAGAACTCCATAAACTGAAAAACAGTTACGTT
>JANHZU010002511.1:0-15732 GCA_032468055.1 Acrochordus granulatus | reverse complement strand
TTAGAAAAGACTGTGATGCTGGGAAGGATTGAAGGGAAGAGGAGAAGGGGACGGCACAGGATGAGATGGATAGATGGCACAGTCAGTGTGATGGCCATGGGCTTGGGAAGACTCCGGGAGGCAGTGCAGGACAGGGGGGCCTGGCGTAATGCAGTAAATGTGGTCACGAAGAGTCGGACATGACTGTACAACTGAACAACAACATACCTTAACATACATTCACTTCTTAATCCATGTTATTAATTTTTGCTATTTTTAAAAGCACTTACCCTGTGCATTTGTGTTTATACACAACTAACTTATGCATTTTGTTGATCTTTAACTTTCACTAATCAATGAATATTGTTTTTCATAATCATTGAGAAAATATACATTTGTTTTATGTAACTACTCTTTATATGTGTTTTCTACACACAACTGTTCATATTATATGGGTGTTAATATGACATTTTTCCAAACCATTTTTTGCAAGAGTATACTATTGTTTATACATTTTTTGCAAGAGTATACTATTGTTTTACAAGAGAGTCCACACTGATAAATTACATTTCTCTCTCTTTAAAATAATTATTGATTGATTTCTTTTATGTTTTGAAAGAAGAATGGTTCCCATCCAGTGATCACAGATGTTTGGTGAGATAAATAATACAGGAGGACTAAAGTACACACAACAAAATAAAATAGAAAATATTTTTTTAAATTGATACATTCTTGTATGACCATGAAATCTTTGGCTATTCTCATGAGATCTGCAATCTAACAAAACCTAAGTGATTGTTTAATAGTTAGATGTATTTAATCTGAATATTGGACAGACATCAACTTGGTGAGGGATCAGGACTATCAATGGCAACTGTAAGCACCACATTACCAAACCTTGGTTTCCACAGAGGTCTGCAAAAATGCTTGATGATGACACTGTAGTCAGCATAAACTTTTCCAGACTACCACAGATGAAATAAATGACAAACAAAATGCTTAATGAATAGCAAAGTAGTGTTCTGTTCGTGTAGTGTTTTTCAAACGTGGCAATTTTAAGATATGTGGAATTCAACTCTCAGCAATTTCCAGACAGCATGTTGGGTGTTGAAGTCAACACATCTTAAAGTTGCCAAGTTTGAAAAACACTGTGTTCATGCAATATCTCAAGCATTTATTCAAAATCACTTTCATATACATGTGCACATACACTTATACATACAAATATACACATTTTTCTGTTAAGAAACCAAGGCAATGTGACAAGGAAAAAAATCAACAATAAAATTTTAAAAAGAAATCAATAAGACATCCATCAACATGTAAAAGATTTAAGTTCAAAATGTGTATGTGAAAACCACTGTCTCTTCTAATATCTCAGCATTCTAAAAGATTTAAAATATGTCTATGTTCAGTTATCTTTTTCTGATCTTCCCCTTTTTATGATTATGTAAGTTATACAACTAAGAAATAGTTGCAAAATTTTCTATAATTATAACATGTCTCAATATATTTTGGAATGCTACCTATGCTTTTAGAAGGCTTTATGAAATAGACATTTTCCAAATAGACATAGCATACATACTATGACATTCATTAGGATTATCATCTACAGCAGGTCTCCAAGGCTGGTCATTGTAAAAGGATGCACACTGGTCACAGTTTGGCCCAGCTGTATTGTGTTGACACACACAGTGCCCATGAACCTAGAATGTAAAGAAACTTAGTTTTGATAATATGATAGCTTCTCATGCTCATACACCCTGTAGTTGCTTCTCACATTCAACAGCTTCTTATATTGTGTCTTGTCTGCCTAATTTGGCAGAGAACAAGTTCCATTTTAGCGTGTTTGCAAAATTACTTTCCAATTCTATCTATGCTGATACAAAGAGCAAGTCAGACAAGAGCTGTCTCATGCAGTTCATATTTAACTCTGAAACACCAAACTATTTAGCCCTAGAAGATATTCTTACCAAGCCTAGACAACACCTGACCAGGAAAACAAAGAATATGCACCCTCTCAGGGATACCAGATTCAAAGATCCACAAAATGAGGGGGAATTTCGAAGCCTCTTCACATAAGAAGCCCACCATCTTGTCTAGCCAATGCTCCTTCTGTTCTCCTGACCATAATGTGACATGGTGGCAAGAAAAAAAGGAGCATATGAAGAAGATAACCACTAATTGTTTTGAGACTTTTTAGTGCATGAGCCTCTTCAGTTATCTACAACCACATAGATCCCTCCCAATTTGCCTTTCTGTTTCTAACCTTTGTCAGCTTATTGCTAGCTCCCTTTTCTGTCAGCTTATTGCTAGCTCCCTTTTCTGCAAAACCGCAACCATACAGACTTTAAGTGTAAAAGACAGGGTGTCAGTAGCAACTGCTGCAAACTAGTAATAGCCAGAGGAGCAGTTCAGTGGGGAATGATTTCCAAATTCCTCTTTAATTTGTCCTTTGAGTACTAATAAACTCAATTATTATTAGTACTAATAATAAATATTGCAAGCCCAAACATTTGCTCACCCTTGACCTGGTCTTTGGAGCATTTCCTGCTTGGAAGAACTGGTCATTGAATTCTCCTCATCTTTTCTGCCTCTTCCTCCTTGTCAGTAAAGGGCTACTGACTGGAGGATAAAGAAGACAGGTAATTCTCTTCCCTGGAGATAACATTTTGTGATTCCCTATCCTTTCTAGAAGTCTGTGTTCAACTGTATAAGTTAAATGTGAAGAATGCAACTGATTTTATGTTTAAAGCCTGACAGTAGGAAGGTCAGAGCAGGAATCTAGCTAAGGTGGTGGGCAGGGAGTTTTAAGATAGTCAGAAACACATTAATTAACACATTAAAAATAGCACTCTGAATCACATTAATTCCTGCATTTTGCCAAACTACCTGTTTTAAAAACTCAGTCTTAACAGATGGCAAAAACTCATCCCCTGTGACAATTAAACATTGCATAATGCCATGATGCCAGGAAATTCTGCTTTTCAAAAGCACAAAGTATTTCTACCACATGAGTACACACCTATAGAAAAATATTCTGTCACTGAGAGATCAGGTTGCAGAGCAGACTCACGAGAATCAAATGACAAGCTAGAAAATTATACAAACCAAAGTTTCTGCATTATCTCTCTCACCATAGCACTGGGCTCTCCAGAAGAGGCATCAGGGGCAGCACAGCGATCTGCATGCCCATGGCAGATACAGCTCCCTTGCACTTGCATCTCATTTAAAGCATAGAAAGCACTGGGTAAGCGGTAGCCCTGATGTGGAAAGCGGGACAGTTGTGTGAAGTTGATTCTCAGGTTGGTAAATTCAGCCAGATCTATTTCAGATGAAAAGGGGAGAAATATACAGAATGATGGGACAAGTAGCAAAATAAAACCCAAGTTCTTTAGCTGTATTATCAGTGATGGAGAGTCATGTGTAATATTCTTTGTGAAGCAATTCTTGGGAGAAAGAATGGGGTCATTATTCAGTCCCAAAAGCCATGTATGGATGCTTGCATATGAATATATATATTTTATTTATTTATATCCTGCCTTTATTGTTTTTACAAATAACTCAAGGCAGCTAACAGATCCAAACATTTTCCTCCTCCTATTTTTCCCACAATAACCCTGTGAGGAGAGTTGGGCTGAAAGAAAGTGACTGGCCCAAGGTCACGCAGATGGCTTTCATGGTCAAGACAGGACTAGAACCCACAATCTCCTGGTGCCTGAACCATTAGACCATACTTGCTTTTATATATATTTAACTCACACACACAAACACAGACAAATAAATACATACATATGTATACCCAAGCAAGTACAGTAGCTGCAATGCCCATAGCTCCAGTGTAACATGACTTTAGAGAAAAGCTTTGTCAAGTATATTGTTGTGAGTTTAAAATAGCACTTGGTACATTCATCATAGCACATCATACTGCATCTGCTCAACATTCCTATCTTAAATGGTCCCAAACCATGCACATAGCTGTGCAAGAAATAGCTGGTGATGCATGACACATTTTTGTGAGTTTATAGAATTTGATGCAAGACACAAAGCAAACCACATAAAAAAAACATTTTTCCTTTTCTATTTAAACATCAAACAGCACTTACTGTGATTCTCACAATCTAATTTTACAACTATAATTTACAGCTTGAGAATTGCATTTCATTGCTCAGTCCTTCATTCCTCTGCCTGTTTAGAGTTAATCAAACAGTGATGAATCTAGCTGTGAATCATTTTTTAAACACCACACACGTTTATTGCTGAGAGTTTGAGGTAGAGATTAAGATGTCAAACTGGACTTTTATCTTGCTTTATTATTTTTACAAATAACTCAAGGCAGCTAACATATCCAACACATATGAATGATATTGGGCCAAGTACTTTTCTTAGCTTTAGGAAGAAGGAACTGGCAAATCACTTCTGAAAAATGATTGCCAAGAAAACTGCAGGGAACAATCACCATAATTCATTAATGAATTATTAATTCATAATAATTTGAATATTTTTTTTCATCCATTACTACTGTGCCACCACCAATAACCAAAAACAGATTGGCACACATCAGAAGCAACTCAACTCCACACTTATTGCTAATCTTCTCATGTTTTTGGCAGCACATACTCTTATTGATACTGTCTCTGTCCCATGACCGGGCCTGAACCCAGACTGAAAAGGTCCAGAAAATCTGTTTCCTCCAGGATCCTCTGCAGCTGCCAGGCGACCACTTTCTCAACCACCTTGCCCAAAAAAGGCAGGTGGGAGACTGGCCGATAATTGTCCAAGCAGGTGGAGTCCACCGATGGTTTTTTTAACAGGGGGCGAACCAGGGCCTCTTTGAAAGGTCCCAGAAATAACCCGTTGCAGTGAGGAATTAATCACTGCATGGACCCACCTGCTAGTCACCTCCCTGGAGGCTTAAGATGGGCGGCTTTATACGTATTCTAAATGTTTCTTTCCAAATATCGAAATGCAAGACAGCTGAAGTAGTTGATCTGTTAAACTGGGAGTAGTGCACTCTGTTCATGCTCTTGAGGTAGCCAATGCAGTCAGTCAATGGTGCATTTTGCTTATAAGTTTGAACTTAGTTTTGGACTTGTTCACAGCCATTTTCAACCCAGAGGTAAACCAGCTCGTGTGGGACAGGCAAAATGCTGTCCCTTCTCTCTTCTCATACTTCTCTTTACAAATGGCAGGGCAAGAGGGGGCAGGGGGAAAGCGGGTCCACCTGGGCTGCAAATGTAGGCAGCCACTAGATGGCAGAAAAGATTTTCCTGGATTTCTGGGACCACAAAGACTGGCAGGGAGAGGCTTCCTCTGAAAGCCGCCTAGGAGCTGTTCACAGTCCTAGACTGCGGGATGCAGGCAGGATTGTTGTTCTGAATTTTGTTTTATGCACTCTGGAACGGGGCTGATAGGACCTCCAGAATGCAAGCTCTCGTCCCGTTCTGAAACAAAGCATTTCTAAAAAAATTCAGCCACAGTCCTATTATTTATGTAATTCACACCAATAAATATTTAATAAAAATAACTAAAACTTAACTTATGAGAACCGGTTTATCTAGCAGTTAAGGCACCAGATTAGAGAGTGGGAGATGGTGAGTTCTAGTCCGGCCTTTGCCATGAAAGCCAGCTGGGAGACTTTGTGCCAATCACCCAGAGGTGATGAGTTCTCATCCCGCCTTAGGCATGAAAGCTAGATGGGTGACTTTGGGCCAGTTATTCTCTTTCAGCCCAACCTTCCTCACAGGGTTGTTGTGGTGGGAAAAATAGGAAGAGGATGGGATATTAGGTATGTTCACCATGCTAAGTTATTTATAAAAATAATAAAGGCAGGATACAAATCAGTCAATAAAATGAAATAGGTTGCGATGCCACTTTTTTCCTGTAGCCCCAGGTGGTCCTCCTCTGCCACCTCATGATCCAAATCACCCCTCTCTACAGGGACCTCTTCTGCCTGCAAAAAGGCCCTCAGAACACGGATGAGGGCAGTTACCTGGCTTGTCCTGCTCCAGGAGCTCCAAGGCTGACTGGATCGAGTGCTGAAGATGACACAGTCGACTGTGGAAGTCCTCCTCAGGGACCAGGTGGTTGCAGGTCCTACTGGAACAGCGGAGTGTGCCTTTCCCCTAGAAAGCCCAATGAAATTGGTTGGCTACAGATTGGCTCTCTGGCTCTGAGCTTGGCTCCCAACACATTTACACTCACTGGTGGTGGGAGGGGGCATTGCAGAGGTAGACTTTATTCCGTTGCTCCCCCAACTCTGGCCTGAACACACTAACCTGCATGGGACTCTGGCAGGCAGGGCAGCAGAAACTGGCGATGGGGGCAGAGGTGTCTTTGGGGGTGCTGGGCTGCAATTCCTCCAAGCAGGCCTGGCACTGGCATTCAAAGAAGTACTGAGCGAGGAGCTGCTGGCGTCTTTCAGCAGCCTTCACTCGGCACCTGTGAGGCCCTGCAGGAAAGCGGAAAGGGGGGGACAGAGACAAAAGGGGAACAGTTAGTGCGCAGGGAGCTTACATGGGTCTATTAAAAAAAACAGCTGTTTCTACTTGGCTTCCACTTTCTGATTAAAAACAGGGAAACATGCCAGGAATTCCAATTATTTATCACATTGAAAAACTGCCCATCGCTCTCTCCAGGGGGACCCTGGGCAGCGTACAAATAAAATATTAAACACATATGTTAAAAACATAAAAATTGAGTATAAAATTTAAAATAGGGCAAGAATAGTTAAAATGTGACATTAAAAGGTAATTAAAACATTTGTTTTAGCCCCTAGGCTTTCCCCTGACCAATAATTTACCAGTATCTACTCCCCAAAGGAAATAAATCCCATCAATTTGCTAGGTAGGAAAATTGCTCTAGGGGAGGTGAGAGGAGGTGGCAGCTAGAGCATCACAGCCATCAGGGGACACAGGCAGCATTTATTACAAAATAGAGCTTATTTCCAGCCAAGTTTGTCTCTAAAGAGAAACAGGAAGGTAGAGCAGAGGGCAGATAACACCCATTGGGAGAATGGCTGTTTTTAATACCAGCATTATACACAACTATTGTTCCAGGCAGTACTTTTTTTAAACTGGAATATATTCCGTGTTTGGGCACCCAGAAATATGAAGTCTATGCATATTTAAACATTTATCTCTCTCTCATCATTTTGTTGGATTCTCAAATTTGCTCTCAAACTAAAAGTAATGGAAGCCAGAATCATAAAACCATAGCACTGGATATTATGTCATAAAAAACAAATATGCTGAACAACAGTAAGATGAAAAATGGTTATTACTTTTTTTATGAACCAACTTTAGATTTCAAGCTGCCACAGCGTGAAAATGGTTTTCCAGAGTGCTTCCAACATCCTTCAAGGAAGAAAAGTCAGTTTCCAGCTACTATCACAAAAACTCATTATGGCCTATGACCGATGAAGGAAGTTGGTGGGGAGGAAAAAGGAAGGCAAACAGGAGCCTGAGGATTCCCATCTGGCACAGGCTGTTGTTCTTAAATGTTGAGAAGCTCAAGGGCAGGCTGGACCCTACTTTGGCGGCAGCAGCCCCCTGACAGAGCCAAGGACTTGAGACACACTTTTGTAGAGGGCCAAAGGAATGTCCTGGAAGGACAGGAGGAAGAGCCACTCCAAGGCAGCAATCAGACAAGAGGCGTGGGAGATCAGTCACTTATGCCCTGGTCACCTCTCACATGGATTATGGTGGAGCTGCCCTTGAAGATTGTCTGGAAACTTCAGCTGGTGCAAAACGCAGCAGTACTCAAAGTTATGTGTGCCTCAAGAACTGCACATTACACCCCTGCTACATGAGCTGCACTGGTTGCCAGTTTGCTTCCTAGTCCATGGTGCTGGTTTTGCCTTAAGCCCTACTTGGTTTGGGACTGCAATATTTGAGGGACTGCCTCTCCCCAGTTACTTCTACTAGTCCCATCAGATCCAGCAGGAAAGGCATGTTGCATGTCCCATCAGCCAAAGAGCTTCACCTGGTGGAAACCAGGAAGAGTCCTTTCTGCTGGGGCTTGAACCAAGGTGAGATTGGCCTAAACCTGCTGGCCTTCTGGAGGCCTCAAAAACAGCTTTTGCCATCAGGCCTGAGATCCCCTGGAAGTGCAGAGCCTATTAAAAGGCTATATTGTCTGTAAGTTTAGGCTGTACACTCCTGTCTTTTTGTTATAATTTTTTAAACTGGTTTTAATGGTTGAACTGTTTAGCTTGTTTTTGAACTGTGTACACTGCCCAGAGCCACATACAAGTGAAAAGCATGGATATATAAATTCACAAAATAAATAAACAACGGAAAGAGAGGGTTGAGCCAAGGCCAAAAATCTAATCTGAAATAATGACTCAGACGAGCCCCTTCCTGGTTCATGCCAAGAGAAAGGGAGGGAGAGGGAAGATTTCAGACTTGCAAGATTCTGTGATTATAGCTTCACAATCCAAGTTGTGGCCTTGGGTGAACCTTGTATGGCTGGCACTTACCATAGCAGTGGAGGAGCTCCTGCCCTTGAGGAATGGGACGCAAGGCCCTGACCTCCACTGTGCTGCCAGTGAAAGCCACGCTAGTGTTGGGGTCACAGGAATGATTCAGCAGACTGAGGGCTGGGAAGAGGCCCGTGGCCACTCGGACCTGCCCACTGCTGGCCACCAGTCCAACTTCAGAGCCTGGGAGGAAGAGAAAGCAACGTTTAAGCCTGAGATACCCAGAAGACACGGAGATTCCCAGGGATAATGGCACCCCCAGCTTCCCAAGTGAGGGACTACTCCCAGAGTGCTGAACCACCATCCCATGGAGACAAGGTGCCTCTACTGACCTGATGGGCGGAGGGTGGTCACAGCCTGGGCGTTACATTGCAACTGCAGCATGTGCCTCAGCATGGCCTCCCCCAAGACCTGTAGTCCGGCAGTAGCCTCCTCTTCTGCCACAGCCTGTGGCTTTTCCTTCATGGCCTCCCCCGAAATCCAGGTTTCCAGATTGGCATCTTCAAGCATCCTGCACAAGGCTGCCACACTCAGGGCACAGAGGAACCTGAAGCTGGGGCTGTGGTGATCTGTGTGTGGCAAAAGGCTGAAGATGGCTCGGTAGGAGCCGCTGTACTGTCCATTGGCCTCACAGCCAGGAATGTGGTGGAAGCCCTTCTCTGCAGCAGCAGATACTGCCACAGCATCTCCCCGGGACTGGGTGACCAAAGCCTTCACTTCTGCAAAACCAGCCACCAGCACAGTTCTGAAGGCGACGTGGCAGAAGACTCCTAGCGTAAGCAGTAGCCCCCCAAGGGGGCATTCTCCCCAATGGTAGCTGCTCCATGCCAGCTGAGCACAGGCAGGACTGCAGTACTTGCTGTAGCTGCACCCTTGGCAGGGAACCGAAGCCAGCAGTGGGCAAAGGCAGTGGTGGCAGTGGAGGTCGGTGTTAGTAAGCTGCCCGTCCTGCAGGGCCTGGCTACTCCCTTGTAGCAAGAGGCTCTCCCCAGGGCAGAGGACACTGACAAAAGCCGCCTCCCTCACCAAGAGCTTTCCAGGAGGAAGATCCTCAGCAGCAACTAAGTGGCGCCCTTTGCACCTGGAAAACTTCAAGCTCACGGCAACCGAAGCGCCGGAAATACAGCAGTTCTCCTCCCAGGATTCTGGTCCCGGCTGAGCCTGGCTGGGCGTGGCGGGCACGCAGCCAAAGGCCCTGCTCTCCTCGTGGGCTCTGCCCCGCAGCTGATCCAGTTGGCTGAGCAACACCTGGTGACGGGCGGCCTCCAGCCTCTGGTCTGCAGACAGCCTCTTCTCCACGCTGCGGAGGGCGCCTGCTGCTTCCTGCAATCGGCCCAAAGACAGCAGGCACTCGGCCTTGCGCAGCAGAATCTTGGGCAGCAGCTTCTCCGGGCAGCCTCCCGCCTGCTGCGCCCTTCCAATGTCTTCCAGACAGGTCTGCAGAGAGGAGAGTGAGACCTTTCAGGGCCCGAAGGGGCGGCAAGGCCGAATTTCAAGACCGAAAGCCCAGACACGAAGGAGCGTGTGAAGACGAAGAAGCCACAGGCGGGTGGCAAGGAAAGGAAGGCCTGCATGAAGTCTGTCGGACTTCCTCTCCTTATCCCACACTTACAGGTAGTCCTCCACTTACAACCATTTGTTTAGCAACTGTCTGAATGTACAACAGCACTAAAAACATGGCATGATCAGTCTTTGCACTTACGACAGTTGCAGCATCCCCATGTCATACGATCCAAATTTGGATGCTTGGCAACTAGCATCTATTTACAATGGCTTCAGCATCCCAGGGCCATGTGATCACCATTTTCAACCTTCTCAGCTGACTTCTGACAAGCAGAGTCAATAGGGGAAGCCAGATCTGATCAATGACTGTGTGATTCACTTAACAACTGTGGCAAAAAAGATTGTAAAATCAGGCATGATTCGTTTAACAACTGTTTTGTTTAGCAATGGACATTCTGGTCTCGATTGTGGTTCTAAGTCGAGGACTACCTGTGATATCCTTCACTTACCACCTTACTTCTTTTCTGTACTTTGCTCTGCGCTCTTCCCCAATGAGCACTAGTGGAACACGTATCTATATACCCGTGAAGTGGAGGCTGCAACCACATCTTCCCCAGGTATGATAGGGCTTCCTGTGAATCTTCTCTCCTCCAGCTGCTCAGCTCTTTTCACATTACTGTGTGCAGAAGCTCTTGCACAGTATGCTGGCTTAATGCTGCAACCAACTCTCTACTACCGTTCTGCTAGTGTTTGGACATCTTAAAACAGGGGTTTCCAAACTCCCAGAATTCCCTAGCCAGCCATATTGGCTGGGGACTTCTGGAAGTCAAAGTTCACATTTCTTAATGTTGCTAAGGTTGGGAAATATTGCATTACGAGCATCCTCTCAGTGCTGTAAAGAACACATAGTACTAGAAAATGCTCCTTTCTTTAGGCAGACAAAGCACCTTTTTACCAGAAGGAATGTCTTACAGAGCAGGGGGGAAAGTCTGCTTCTATGAGGAAAGCACTCTGAATTCTGAGTAAAAGCACTGTAGTCAAACTCACCTCAAAGTGACCAAGATGGAAAAGGGCTGCAGAGCGATTGGCGTAACAGATGGCCATTTCTGGACTATCAGCTTCTGTATGAGACAAGGCCTGCGAAAACCAAAGGCAGAGGGGACAGAGTAAGTGCAGCTAGAGCCAGGACATTAAACAGCAAGTGAGTCACACTGCAGTGGAATGTAGTCTGGATTTCCAAGAGGGAGGGGCAAAGGGAGCAAAGAGACAGCATTTAGATCAGGGGTATCCAACCTTGGCAACTTTTAAGATGGGTGGACTTCAACTCCCAAAATTCCAACTATCTTAAAGTTGCCAAGGTTGGACATGCATGGTTTAGATCCTTTGGTTGGGAGAGAGTTAAGACAAACCCTCTCTAAAAATTCTCAGAGTACAGTACATCTTTATGATGCAAATAGTTGCTTTAGTTTAGCAAGATTATGAAGAATAAACACACATTGAACACCCCCCCTGGAGAAGTAGAACGAATCAGGATCCCTTCCTCATTTATATTTGACAAGGCTGACAAAATTGGGGAAGGGCCTAGACTAAAATGCATGCCTAGATTGTAGATCTTGACTCCATGAGATGTAGGCGATCCCTCATTTATGGGGTTTTCTGCTGCACTGGGTTTGCCACAAACCTTGGGACTTACGCTACGTTATTTTTGCAATTGTGTAATAATGTTGTCGATGAAGATTCTCAGTCATCCAGGTAGAATTGTCTGGAGGCTGAGTCATGGCAACTGACTTTTCTTTTTGGTTCGAGATGTTTCACTGCTTATCCAAGCAGCTTCTTCAGTGAAGAACTGGATGAGCAGCAAAATGTCTCAAGCCAAAAAGAAAAGTCCAACTGCCATGATTTACCCTCCAGACATGCAATAATATTGCTTATGCTCCAAAGAACCAAATATTTTTGGGTGATTTTAGTTTACAGAAGCCAGAAACTCCAGCTGGGAAGTTCCTCCTAATACTCAATCAGAGCCTGCCTTCCTCTTCCACGTCACTTTTCTGCATCTTCCATGCTGGGACTCCAGTCTTGACCTTCTTCCGTGGGATGCCCTTTCGAGGAACTTTTGAAAACTGCTCAGAGCTCTTTTTTTCAAGGCTAAATGTACCCAGTTCCTTCGCTCTCTCTTCACACAGCTCCCTTTCCAGCCCTTCGATTGTGTTTTCTCTGACCCTGTTCCCAGCTACCTGATCCCTCTTAAAGGATATACTTCAAAACCTGAGGCAAAAACTGATGGGAGACTGCAGCAGAGCTGTTGTTTCTCATGCTCTGAAAAACAAACTTCTGGTAATCCTGCCTATTAAAATATTTATTCTTTTTCTAATCTTATTTAACATTCCTCTTCCTGAGTATGGGTTGAAAGGAGGTTATTTTTTTTTTACAGTTTTACTTTTCCCCCCAAGGCTCCTTTAAAATAGCACCTAGAATAGATCCAAAAAAGGGGATTTATGACCTGGATTTGAAGTTCCAATGAGTGGGCCCTCTCCACAGACAAATGACTAAACTTTAGGCACTAGGCAACATAGCTGCATTTATGGCCCACGACTGTGTTTTACAACAGTTTGGATGGAAACTGGTGTTTACTTCCGGGCGTTGGCAAAACTGTGCCTGGAGCAAACCATTGGTTCACTCAATGACTGCTGCATTCGCTTAACCACCACCACAAAAAAATAAAGTCAGGTCAGTCAGGTAACCAACCTGTTTTACAACCAGTGTAATATACAACCATAAAGGGCAGGCTCCATTACAGTCATATGTCAAGAACTACATGTACCGAGCAAAAGTATATTAGCATGTACGTTGATACTTCTGCCAAACTCAAAGGGGGATTGTTGAAAGCAGATGTTGAGAATGACCTGGAGGGTGCTGGGACATTGAATAATTCTGGTTTGCCACCCAGATGTCATTTCACAAGGACCTGGGATAGGCAGATGCTGTTCTTTGAAGGTGTTAAGGGTATCGTTGCAGAAAGTAAGCTGTTCCGAGTCCAGCCATCTTAAAGCTGCCAAGGTTGAGAAACCCTGACCTAGACGGCAAGAGCAACCCCTCCTGGTCCCTTCAGCGATCAACGCTGTGGGATACAGGGTCTCTCTGAGGGAGATGGGCAGTTTAAAAATGTGACGAATAAAGAAACAAAATATCCTCTGAACTGCCTTTCCGTAGGGGCTGAACCCTTCTCTACTGCCAAAATTAGGTTGCTCTGAACCCTGTTCCAGACGGCCTCTGCTGAGTAGCAGGAGACGGATCGGATTGTGCCACCTTCGGTGGGAAGGTAACAGCACATAGCTCGGCATATAGCCATGCCAGCCACATGGCCACGGAAGCGTCTTCGGACAATGCTGGCTCCCCCGGCTGAGAATCGGAGATGAGCACCCTGGCCAGAGCCGGTCACAACTGAAAGGGGAAGCTTTCACCTTTACGCTTTTAGCGTTATGTGACATTTCAGCTTCTTGGTTAATGACCATAAATGGCCAGTGATATGAAAATGCATCGGGGAGCTATTTGACGATGTAAATAAGTTGTGCAGGCGGGGCAGGCGCTTGCCGGCGACCTGAGGATCCTCTTCGCCCAGGGGGCCGCTGCCGCCGCCCCCTCCCGCTCCGGGGGCCTTCAAGGAGGGGGCGGCGCAGGATACCCCGGAAAGGCCACAGCGTCCGGAGGGAGGATCGGCCGGGGCCTCCTGGCCAGGGACGACCTCCGACGGTCGCTAAACGGGGGGGCCGCGGTCCGACGAGCCCCTCAGGGGCTCCTCCTCCTGGCCGCCTGGGCACCGCTTTCCCGGGCCCTCCCGGCGCGCTTTGCGCCTCGCGGCTTTTCCTGGAGGCCCTCCGAACCTTGCGCGGAGATTACCCTGGAGTAGAGCGCGGCGGCCGCCCGGTGCTGCCCGGCCCGGAAGAGCCGGTTGCCCTCCTGCTTGCACGAGCCGGCCAGCCGGGGCTCCTTCTCCACGGCGAAGCGGCGGGACAGGCGGCGGAGGCACTCCCGATCCTCGTTCCTGAAGGCGGGAAGAAAGCGCGGAGTGACCCGGGGGCCGGGGCCGAGGAGGGGTCGAGGAGGGAGGCAAGGGGGACGGGGCGGCCGCTCACCGCAGCAAGGCCGCGGCCAGCAGGAAGGTCTCCCGCAGCGACCAGGCACCGCTCAGCTCCTTCCGCCGCGGCGCCGGCAGCGAGGCCCAGAGCCGGTCCGCGCGGACCCGCCACTCCTCGGCCGGCAGCTCCATGCGCATGCGCCCTTTCCTTCCTTCCCGGCATCCGCCGCGCGCGTCCTTCTTTTCCTCGCGTCCAATCGGGAGCGCTGGCGGTGCCGCGTGAGGCGGGCGAGACCTGAGACGCGCGCGGGAAGGGAGGCGGGATGGCGACGCGGCTGAGCGAGGGGGCCATCGCGGTGAGTGCATCCCCCGCCCGTGCCCCAGGGGCCGAGGAGGCCCCGACTCCGGGCCTCCCGCCTTCCTCCCGACTCAAGCGTGCTTTTCTCCCCACAGGCCATCCTGCAGGCGGAGCCCGTGGAGAGGCCCGTCCTCCAGCTCATCGTGAGTAGCCCCCGCCGCGCGTTCTCTCGGGACCCCCGCCGGGAGGTGCCGGCCCTGGCCCCTTCTTGGGACGGGGGCTGCTCTCGTACGCCGCTCAGCCAGGCTAACGCTGGGCCACTTCCTCCGGGGGCCCCTCGAGTGCGGCAGCCCTCTTTGGACTGGACGCCCAGGGCTGGGCCAGGACCCCGGGGGCCCCCGGCTGACCGGAGCGAAGTAGAACGGACAGTCACCGCGCGTGACCAGGACGCCTCGGCCTTGTCCGCCGCCGCGTCTCCCTGTTGGCTCAGGGTTCAGTGTCCGTTGAGCAGGGCGCCCCCTTCTCCTGCCAAGACAAGTTTCTGCCATCTTCTTTTTGTGCCTGGAAGAGAATTTGACATTTTTTCCTCCCAGAAGATTGGAAAACAAGCTTGCCGGGAACGTGACAAATCTTACATTTGGTATGGTTTTCGTTAATGCATTTGAAGTAGGCCGGAGCTGAGCTGGAAGAAGCGCAGGAAACGGCAGTCAGAATGATGAGGGCACATTTCCTGCAGCAAAAGGCTCCAGTGATTATTTTTTTTATTTGTCGCTTTCTTAAACCCATCTGCTTTAGATTCTTCAGCTTAGGAGAAGACTGTTGAGGGGGGACATGATCAAGGGACATAAAATATCCTGTTCACTAAAAAGACACCGACCTCTTCACCCGGGTCTCCCTAACTGTCTGTTTTTCACCTAGACAATCCGCCCGATCTCTACTGGAAGCGGCCCTCCACGTTACCGGATGCTGATGAGTGATGGCGTGAACACACTTTCCTGTAAGGACTAATATATAAAGGGAGCCTATAGCAAGAATAAGGTTGCAAAGAATTTCTGCTTATCAGTAGAACATGTTTGCATTACCTGGGAAGATCTCAGGTTTAGCCAATCAGGTTTCTTTGATTCATATTCCACCTTTCTACACTGGTGAGGTCTTGAGGAAGCTGGCTTTTAAAGAACATAACTTTTCATAGAGTTCGGACAGCTTCAGAATTATAAACAAGTTATATGTGTAAAGGATCTTGGATAGAAGGGCTAAGACTGATGGTTGCCCAAGAGCTTGCCCAGCTGCAGGAGGCAAATCCTTTGAACAGTCATGGGACACCAGTGCTTGGGCCACAGAGAACATTACTGTTTGAAAGAGCAGCCTCTGCCCTCTCACCCTATCCAAGGGATGACT
>JANHZU010002509.1:64938-75763 GCA_032468055.1 Acrochordus granulatus | reverse complement strand
ATCCAGTCCAGATACCTGTTTTTTAAACTTTGTTGCGATGCAATTACCCTGGACGAGTGAGAGTCTTCACAGACAAGCCTAGGTAATCATAAATCTCAGTAAAAACTAGATCTTTAACTTTTAATATAAAATTATTTTCTGTCAAGAGACAATTATGGCTTTTGGCACTACTCTTTAATATTCTATATGATTTCAACGTAGTTAGCTAAAGAGGAGCTTATACAAGTTCACTACACTTACCTGAGGTCTGACTGACTGTACTCTGATTGGTGTTGGTGATTGGATTCTTCCTGGTGAACTTTCACGACTTGCTGAGCCTCTCTGTGATACTCTGAATGGAGACTGTGCCCTCTGTGGCTTCTGATCCAAATCATCAACTTGAATTTTATGGAACACTGGTTGATGAGCTTGGTAGTCACTTGGCTGGCCTGGGCAAGGCATCTTCTGTGTCTGATGATAGACTTGTGATGGCTGCCTTGGGGCATTCCCCTCATGGATCACAGGGATGGGAATATATCCTCGAGGGAGCTGATGGCTTCCTGAGCTATGCCTGCTGGAAGACCGCGGGGAAATTGTTGGCGATTCTGAAGATGATGGAGACTGCTAGGGGAAAAGTGGTTATCAGATTCAGTTACCATGTTCCAAAATTACAAACATTTTAAATAAGATTGCTGATTTCTTATCATATTACTAAAGCCAACCTATTTACTAATAGCTATATATGCTGTTTTGGTAAGTTTACAGGTAAACCATTGTCCCAGTGGTTTAATGATATTAAAAGACTGAAAAGTTAATGAGGATCACAGCAATATCTTGAATTACATGGCAGCATATTTTGATCATTAAAAAATCCCTTAAGAAAACTATTCCTATTGTTTATAAATATATATCTAACAGTTGGTTAATAAACACAGTTGGAATTGATTTAACAATATGTATTAAGAGTGTTTTGATTCAGCAGATTGCGGAATAGCTTAAATACTGTGCTATAGAATGTTTGATAGAATGTAACCAACTATCTGTTCACTCAAGTTTGTCCCTTATGGCTTATTATGTGAAGTACAGTGGGGAGGCCCAGTAGGCAACAACTTTTTCTCCTGGAAGAAGTGGTTCCAGCCGTATAAACAATACCACAGAGATTAGTTATGAAAAAGTAACTTCAGTGGATCCAGAAGGTCAGAATGGGTATGTAACCAACATCCATTTTGTGGGCATGGGCCTCAAGAAAGTGGAGCTTGGAACATACTCAGACATTCCTTGATAAAACATACTTTCTGTATCTATTTTAACCAGGGTTTTAAGACCTGGTTTGGGCAATCAAGTTACACTGTGAGATATTTGCCAGGAAAAAGACAGAGGGTTATAGCCTTATTGATTCTCTGGATTTCTCAAATATTTCTGATATGATTGTCACAATATCTTTCTTCAGAGGATATCTTAAGTATGGATGTGATAAATTTGCCATGGTTCCATTCATCCTTGGAAGGCAAGAAGATAGTGAGCATAATTCTGCTCAATCCCTTACTAAATCATGAATTTAACAGAATTCTACTGTATCTTCTACACTAACATCTATATGAAACATCTATAATTTGTAGATTTAGAATGAAGCATCATCAGCATACTGATGATATGCAGCCCTCTCTCCATATTGGATACAGGTAGTCCTCATGATTGCATTTTGGACCAACAACTCCATCACTAAGTGACATGGTGGTAAAATGAAAAAGTTATTAATTAGGCCTTACAGTATTGGTTTGTCAGTTCTAGCTGTGGCTGTTAAGTGAACCATTGTGCAACATCACATGATTACTACTTAGAATTTCCTGCTGGCTTCTCCACTGCTTGTTGGAAACCAACTTTGAAGGTTGCAAATGGCAATTACATGACCACAATACACTGTGATAACTGTAAATGAACACTGTTGCCAAAGGCTGGATTGCAATCATGTGACTGTAGAGACATTGCAGCAACCACCACTTTGAGGACCAGTTGTAAGTCTCCTTGTTCAGCACCATTTTAATTTTGAAACGGTGCTGAAGAAGTGGTCAATAAGGAAGGGTGAATTGTATAGAGAAGACAGATGAAATCTCACAATCATTCATGCCTTGGTCACTTCACATTTGAGTGACTGTTGACTATGTGCTGTACACGGAATAACCTTGAAAAACCACTTTGAAATCACAGTTGGTATAACATGAGTTTATTTGAGCAGTAATAAGTGTACCCTATTATGCCCAAATGACAGCTTTGTTCCATGAGCTGCACTGGCTATCTGGATTTCTGGTTGCAATTCAAGGGATTTATTTGCTTCAAACAGGCTATGAGTCAAGATTTTGTGTGATCCCAATGAATTATGTATTTGTTGAACTGATTGATCACAACACACATCCAGAACCAAAAAACAGAGTAACAAAAGGATAATGGAATAATAATCAAGGCCAACCAGTGTAGCAACATTCCAAAACTTTTCTTATAATACTGCTCATCTCAAGGAAATAATTATATTAAAAGGGCCTTATGGAAGGTCAATAAAGTTAATAATCACAATCCTAGGATGATTTTTTAAAAAATCATCTGAGTTTTTTAAAAAAATTGTGTTTCCCCATTTTTTTATTTTTTATACCTTTTGCGTTCTCTTCGTTTTTACTCAAGTTTTTAACATAAGCCTCCTTGAGTTATTTGCCAGCCACGTAAACTAATAAATAATAAAACAATATGAATCCTGTTCCAAATAAGACTGAAGTAGATAATTTAACTGTCAAAGCAAGCATTCAAATTGATCTGGAAAGGGGTCACCCTGAAGAACTAATCTATAGTTTGAAAAAGTACAATTCTGTTGTGTCTACAGCAATGAGGAATGCTTTCTTCAAAACTGATCCATATGTAATGTAATAATAGAAATTAACCCTTACCTGTTACCAAAACCCATTTGAAGAAAAATATTTATACTATAGGAAAGCAATAATCTGCTGATTATCACATCAGAATTCACATCAAGTACACATGTATGTTCAGAAAATATTTCAATATATGGGAGAAAAACATGGGACCACTATATTATAATTGGCAATGCGACAGTTCTAACATAAAACCTGCCAAAGAACTTGTCATCTCACCTCAGATCCTGAGGACTGTATTTGGATGGGGGCTACTGCTGGTTGTACACATGACTTATCTGTCTGGGCAGCTTCTGCAAGTCCTCTAGCTGGAGAGTGTGAACGGATAAAACTTCCTCTTGGAGAAGATGGGGCCCGAACTGTGGTAGGAATGGTTTGTGCCTTGACACGCTGAATGCCAGGCTGATAGCCAGAATTGTATGAGTAATGCTGTCTGTTTTCTGCACCTTCATGTACAACTGGAATTGGAATATAACCAGCACGAAGCTTTGGATATCCCACGTTTCCATCTCGGATTTGGGCTTGATTTATACGATTTCGAGATGGGCCATCTGCCGATGTGCTTTCCTAAACAAACAGATTCAACAATACAGATTTAGAAATTGAGATTTTTAAAATTCAATACATATAATTACTAAGGTGTACAATTCCAGCCAGGAGACCAAACATTTTTTATTAACTGCCTGCATTGGTTTAAGCTCAAGATGGCATGTACCATCTTTCTTCCCATTTTTTCAGCAGTGGAATCAATTGAGAGAGACTGGCTCAAAATCTTCCAATGAGCTTCTATGGCCAACAGTGGACTTGAATGTCTTCAAATCAGTCGCTACATGAATGACATAGCGATAAAGATAAAACATATTTAATTGCTTTTCAGATGGGTTTCACAGTATTTTAAACATGGCTAACAATTTCTAGTCCCAAAACAATTTATCTTTACTTTATTGTCCATATTTAACAGTTAGCAAATCATGATTAAATATTTTAATACAGTTTAAGGAAGAAGTTTAATAGGCAATAATTGGGTAATTTACAACACATCAGACAAGCAAGAGAGAATCCTTTTTACTGTATTATATTTCTTCTCAATATGCAATCCTTCTTGTTATAAAGTTTAAAACTAAAGAGATAAAATCTTGTGTAAAAGTATTCCAGAATAAATGTTTTGAATCTCCAAGCCAAGCTAGAAAACACTCCTATGTGAATCGCTGTCTCTGTCAGACATCACTAAGCTAAATGGGTCAAAAGTCTGAGAAGCAGCACCTTCCAATAATCTTAAAATGTATCTCTGTGTTCTTCCTGCTCTTCTCTCTGGCCAGGGGCAACAAGAGAAAGACAGATGATAGGAAAAGCAAGTGTATCTCTGAGCCAAAGCCCCTTCCACTGCTCAAGACTCTGCTCAAAATTACAGCTTGCTAACATATTAAAGGAACATGCAGGAATCTACAGTACCATTCTGTTTTAATTTGGAGCATGAAATGGATGATCTCCACAGGAATCATGTATTTAAAGCATAAGAAAACTCTGTCACATTCCAATATTAAAACAAACCTACACGTTCCCCTCTGGCCTAAGATAAAGCATGGAGGTTGCAATAATACTAAGGCAGAGATTATTACTGCAAGCGTGTCAGGCTTTGTAAGCCCTGTGTTAACTCACAAACGATTTCCATTTTTAACATGTAGATGAAAACCGAGCCTGACACTTTGCCAAAACATGGAAAAATACTGGAAATAAAGGGAAAGGAAAGGTTTTGACAAACAAGAATAGCCAAAAATTGCTGACTCTCAGATACAGCTATTTTCCTACACCATTATTAAAAGTCACAGATTCATTTCCAATAAACCAAAAAAAATTACACTTTTTTGGATTAATTGTAACTGATCTTTACCAGTGAGTATTCACAAATACTCTTATTAAAGCATAAAAGAACTAAGCATATCTGTATTAGATTGGAAGTAATGCTGAGTTTTTCCTCCCAAAAATTTAGAAGTGTTGAGAGAGAATGAAACAGATATAAGGATACTAAAAACATTACAAAAAGTAGGCAGCATTGATATTTGACTACAACTGATTTTTACTAATTGGTTGCTTTAATGCTTTCTACATTAGTTTCTAGTTTAGTTGAACATAGTTTTTTCCACCCTAGTTATATTCAGATCAAGACTAACAGTTATTATTATTATAAAGTTATTATTATAAAGCTAGGCATTATGGAAGATGACCTAACAAATCTGGAGGGTATTGGTTTGGAAGACTAGCCAACATTAAACAGTTGTAATTTCTGCATATTCTTTTCACTAAACGTAAACCATTGTTGAAACAAACATTTACCCTTTAATTTAAATGCATATCTGTTTTGGGAATCGAGAGGTAAATTAACACAAAATTATTTATCACCTCTTCTGCAGTTTCCCTTAAAGTTTCATTTTAGACATCACTATATTCTCATAAACTCAATTAGAGATGGGAAGTACGGAAAGAAAAACAAAATAAAAATTGGTACTTTTCTTTTTCCCTGATGTTCACATCTTTACCTTTCATTTACCTGGAAAGGTGAATTGGCTATGATAGTCCATGAGAAAATTAAGGGCATAAAATGTTTCAAACACCAAAGTGAACAGGACACAAGCATAAGATAATGTTCTTTTTAATGGTATTTGAAGAATGTCATTGGCAGTGGAAACAGATGGATCCATTTAATATCAATGTAGGGATTTATCAGCTACAGTAATGTGAAAATGAAAGTATGGGATAATGTTTGGAAAGAAGGGTAGGTGGATCAAAAGAAAAAAAACAGAAAGCATGGAAGATAAATGCTACAAGCTTAAGAAAGTTTGTAATATATTTAAACTGTGAACAGGACAGAAAAAGAACTTTATACAAGAGATCCCCCCTTAAGTCCTCTAATGAAGCTGTTTCTGCAGTGGTAATTCTATTTTGGGAATCACATTCTAGATGAATCTTCCACCAATATCATATAGCAGCTACTGCTATTGCTCACAAAATATCATTCAGTAATGCAAACTTTTTATGATGTTATTTTATTTGACAAATTTATATGGCTGCCTAACTCATACTCAGGTGACTCTGAGTGGCTTACAATATAAAAAATCCTCAAACTATAAACCCATTAAACCTATCCCACTCCCCCATGGCAGCAGTAATGGTATCAATTACCACTAATCTTCCTGAGAATATTAACCACAAGGTCAACATATTGTTTAATTCACATTTTTTTCTTACAGTATTTAGATTTACAAAAGCATGTAACCAGAGGATTCTGATTTTCACATTTGAAATCTGTATTATTTAAATTAACTGGGCTTTGTTTTGAAAAAAAAAAGTTATTTTGTATTTCTAAGATTAGAAATAAGTATTACGTATAGACACAGAAAGACATATACACACAGATACAACTATACATACACACATATATATTAATATACTACTACAGTATATTCATGGTACAAATGAAACAGAAAAGCATATATATTTCCTCTTCATTAGCAACCACAATCCATTTCTTAAATTGGAAGCTACACAGTCACTAAGCAAACAGATGAGAGAGAAAGAGACATTCAAAGATCACTGGTTGTCTTCTCATTTAGATAAAGTTCTCTCAGGCAGCAACCGAGACACTACTATCACTCTGATATGTTGTCAAGCACAGAAATTTGGGCCTAAGTACTTGCATTGGTCAGAATTTTTTTTAAATAATCATATTTGTGAATGGTCCCTAAACTAAATAGAAAGTGGCTGTACAATAGAAATATAACCTCATTGAGAAATATATTCCTTTCTCAGAGTATCTCAAAATATTTATACATCTCTAATAGACTGCATCATTGCGATCTTGAAAAATGTCCATTGAGTTAATTTGATTTCTTTGCAATTTGTTACTTTCCAGATGTTTTGAAATACAACTCTCATAAGCCTATGTATGATCAGCTTGCTATGGGCCAGGAGGGCAGTTGTTGTACAGTAGCTCCCATAGGTGGTAGCACAAGAGAGCAATCTGGGTTGAAGCAGAAAAATAGTGGTAAATGAGGGGAGGCAGGCAATCACAAAAATCTGGGATAAGGCAAGGACCAATCGACTGAACAAAGTTGTTCTCTGCTAGCTTTGTTCATAAAAGAAAGATTATGGTTATCATTGTTAACAATATAATTGATGTGAGCATGAAAGGAGCCTGGAACAATACAGCATAACTTAAATACATAAACCATAGCCATTTTCAGTGAGGGATCTACATAGCTTACTTCTATGTCTAACACTATTTACACAACAAGAATTGCTCAATAAGTTAATTTATTAACCAAAAATCTTTGGATTCTAAATATGGTACTTTGTTTGAGACTAGAAAATTAAGAGATCATTCTGCCTAAAACAATGCACTGGTCCTGCATATATAAATCAGAATATGACAGTGAAAAAAAATTCCTTTTGTTTTAATACAAATTATTTGTTTCTGAGATTGCAAAAATGAGTAATAGGCATTCACCAGATACACAGAAATAACTGTACTTAAACAAAATTTCCAAAATCAAAAGTATGATAGAATTTTGACATTAGAGAACAGTTAAAGAATGATTTAACACATTAGAAAGCCAGTTTGGTATAATGGCTAAGGTGCCAGGCTAAAAACTATTAGACAGTAAATTTTAGTCCTCCCTTAGGCATACAAGCTGGCTGAATAACTTCTGGCCAATTACTCTCAGCTCAACAGCCCATCTCATGGGGTTGTTGTCATGTGGAAAATAGGAGGCAAGAGTATTATGTCCACTGCCTTGTGTTGTACAAAATAAAGGCAGAATATTATTGCTGTTGTTTTTTGTTGAAATTTAAAATGTGCCTGTATTGGTATGTGAGAAAGACCTTGAGAGGTGGGATGAAGAAATGCTGCCTAGGGAACGGTCAGGTGAGAGCAAAGCCTGCAGCTGCTTAATGGGCAGAGAAAGAGGGTCAGAAGGAACCCTAACTTTTCCCAACCCTAACTTTTCCCAAGCAGAGAAAGAGGGTCAGAAGGAATCCTAACTTTTCCCATATCTGTACTGTACTTTCAGATCCACAAGATTCTGTTAATATAGCCTTACAATAAAGTAGAATTAACTCATTTGGTTGTGCTTCCTGTATTGTTTACTTGGGAAGGTAATCTTGCAAATCTGAAAGTATAAATCTTCTGCCAAGCTCTCACCATCTCCCTTCTGCATCTCCTCCTCCACCCATTTTGCAACTACAGGCTACGCTCTCTCTTATTTGACCATTCCCTAAGCAGCATTCCTTCACCCCATCTCTCAAGGTCTTTCTCAGATTTACAGTACCTAAGAAATCATATACAGTTCTTGTTATTTTGCTCTCTTATAATTTGTAGCTGATTTTTTTTTTGAATTTATGATGCTACTTTATCCAATTTGATGTTATAACCACAGTTAGCTTCTTTTGGATGTAAATCTGTTTACATTGGAGTTTGCACTGAAGCTAAAATACATTTAGTATATTCCTCCTGTGTGGTATCTTGGGTTGTAATTGTCACATTTAAATTGCTACAACACAGATCTGAGCATATTTAATTAACCTGGGGAATAATCATGGCTAGCAAATACAGGCAATCTGAGGTGCAGGAATGGGTGTGTTTGTGTCACAATTCTGTTTTTTGGCAATTTTCAGAATTTCTCTGGTTCCCCAAAATCATAGTATACTTTCCTCCCATTCTAAAGAATAACTGTAATGTTAATTCAAAGGAGCCTGAATAAGAAGTTTCTAAAGTTATTCAAAATTTATAAAAGATAAAACATTCTGGCCCTGCTCACATGTGTGATAAAGCCTTGCTCACTTTGCATCCATGCTCCATTTTCTTTGGTGCTTAGCCACTCCCCTAAATGTAAAAGTATTTTCACCAAAAGATTGCTTAATAATTTGCTGTAGAGGAAGAGTTAGGATTAAGACTATCCTTACCCATTTATTAAACGTATCTCCCTGAAACCTAGGATCAAATAACAAACTGGGGAGATGCACGTTAGATAAACAGAATATGCTAAAATACTTGCTAGAGCGGAATTACATGAATTGCCTTGTTAAAAAGGGTACAGGGTTGCTGTTGTGAAGTCATCAGTAGATATTGCAAAAATTGTGCAAGGGAGAAAAAAATCCTTTATAAGACTTCACAGAAAGACATTGTAAATATATGTGACAATAAAAAAATCTCTGCCTTATATACAGCGGTTGAAACAATCTTTTCAATCACAGACAACTAAAATGATAATACAGATTTAATGGCAATATAGCTAAGTGAATTCACCAAGCACTTCTCTGCAGCAGAAGGGAAATCTTACAATCCATGATCAATGTAGGCTAACTCTCCTATCATCTGACTGTATTTTAAAATATACAGGAATGGTGCAACAGGGACTATGTCAGTTTTAGTAGAAGGAAAAGCTTGCACTTTATCTTTTACTGATCTCTCGTTACTGATATACATTAACAAATGTTTCCAATTTTAGAACAACCAATTTTTCTTAGTTACCATAATTTAGTGTATCTTTATGGGGATTGTGTGTAGGACTGGAGCTTGAGTTATACAGTACTAATAATGGAGGAAGTATAGCATGCAAAAAAAACAGGACAGAGACAATTGTAGGTCAAAGTTAATGCCTGTTTTAAGTATAGGCATTGTGAAAGTTTGGTGTAGTGATTTGAAGTGCTGGTCAGGAAAGCAGGACACTGAATCTGCCTTAGGCATGAAAACCATCTGGGTGCCTGTGGGCCAGTCAGTCTCTCTCAGACCAACCCATCTCGCAGAATTTTGGTGAGGGAAAATAGGAAGCAGTAGGATAAGGTATGTTTACCGAAGGCCCTCAACCATCTCAGCCCAGCTGCCACTGCCTCCAAGCTTTACTTCAGCACTGCCACTGTTACTGAGAAACGCCACTCCAAACCCCACAACATCATCAGCCACCCCAGCAAGCCAGCACAAAGACCCCGTTGTCCCCGCCTCCCCGTGCTCCCTGCTGCACCCAGCTGACCTCTGCTGTCTTCAACCCACTGCTGATGAAGCACGCCTGGCCCGACCCTATGTGAGGCAGCTGCTGGTCATGCCAGGCTTCTTCCCGAGACTACTAACAGTTCTTCAGAACATTCCTCCCAATTCTTCAAATCGCATGCCCCATTCTCATGATGCCTTGGAAAACTTTCAGAAAGCTTCTGGATCTTCCATTGCAAGAATGGTGTGCCTGCCATTCTCAAAATAGTGTTCCTGTTCTCACGAAACCTAGAGAAGATGGCATCATGTGGCCAGCAGCTGCCTTATGAAGAGCCAGGGTGAGCACATCTCATCAGCAGTGGGAACAAGACGACAGTGGAGCTGGGTTGGTGGAGTGCAGAGTGGCAGAGTATAGGGCAGTAAGGGTAGCCGAGTTGAGGCAGGCTATGAGGGGATGCTGGGCTGTGGTTTAGCGCCATGCTGTTGGCACTTATTGAGGCATGGTAGCTTTGTGCCATGCTGTTGATACCTCCTAGGGAGTAGTGTCACACTTGTGTCACACTGCTGGTATTTCTTTGGATGCAGCAGTGTTGCATTGCACTGAGTGCAAAGTGCTGGGCGAGGCTGGGGCAGCTTCAGGAGTGGCTACAGCTTTGCAATTCACTCCACTCAGGGACTTCATGCAGCCTGAGCTGCAGCATGCCAAAGCATATTTTCCGCCAACACTCCTGTGTTCACATATGCCTCTACATACCCCACACCCTCTTTCCCCAGTCTCCATGAACTCGCACCACACTGCAACAACCCCCAACTCAGGCACATCTGGCAATGAGTTTTCCAGGGTGTTCCCTATACCTCTATGGTACCTATGTGTTCCTTACATGGGTTTCCCTTTGCTTCCTGCTTAACAACCCATGGGTCTAGAGTTACAACAGCAACAGGG
>JANHZU010002509.1:28352-38965 GCA_032468055.1 Acrochordus granulatus | reverse complement strand
GACCCATGCCATGAAGGGTTTTTTAGGTCATAATCAATACCTTGAATTGCACCAGGAAGCAAACCTGCAAACAGTGCTTATATCAATTCTCCTTTATAATGAAGCATTGCCTGGTCCTAAAAAGCAAAGGAAGGCAAAGGGGGGAGTTTATATTTGTCTGCCAGCATTCCTTTGACTTTAACTGATACCTCAGTTCATTCTTTGAAGGCTTAGAAGTAGATAGTTCTGCATTTCAACATGGGTATTTGTATTTTAAGCCTTTGCTGAAGAATTGAATAAAGTTCCATTTGTTCATGTCTGAATACAAGCAGAACATCCTCTAGTGACTGCAAACTCTGAGAAAGCTTCATTCTCAACTGTGAGAAGAGATGTACATATATAAGTGTGTGACTTTCTTCTGCTTGAAATGAGAAAATAGAAAAATGAGTGAGAAGGTTCTATTGGAGATCCCACTAGATTTTTTCTCCCTCCCTAACTTCCTAGAGGGTTAGATTCCATTAGATATCTATACAAATATCCATTAAGGCAAAAACTAATGATTTGGAACCATCATCCAACTTAATTGGCTGGGATTTTGATACCTGACGTAATGGGTTTCTTATGGTTTGGTGCTAGTGACTTATCAGCTTTATTTTCTGGTGTACTGTCACAAGTGACATAGTATTCAAATTATTTTTGAGGCAAAAAGAGCCCAAGAAATTCATAATCAATTACCTCCATTTGGCACAGAAATGTATGGATTATATAGCTACTGAACAAAATATTCAGCATTTACATTGTAAGATTGCAGCCCATTTATTTAGAAAAAAACTGTGACTGAAGTTTTTGCTGTTAAAAAAAGAAAAGGAAGGATAATATCAGAAATGCCATTTTAATAAGTCAAACATCTCCTTTTTAAATTGCTGGAACAGTTTGAAATTAATTTTACATTATTAGATTTAACTGTTCTATAGAGTCATAAAGACTTATTGAACATTCTCGATTTTGTATACTTATCTGACTGAACTGATATGAGATTTTCATTAGGTGAACTTGAATTAGAAAAAGATGGAAATATTATAAACAAAGGCAGACTGTAGAATTACTTTGGAGCTCACAAGAAATCTAACTATATTCTCTGATATATTTGGAAGTGCTGATTTCAG
Organism: Acrochordus granulatus; assembly: GCA_032468055.1. NCBI lineage: Eukaryota > Metazoa > Chordata > Lepidosauria > Squamata > Acrochordidae > Acrochordus > Acrochordus granulatus. The sequence goes on along the minus strand of JANHZU010002509.1, from coordinate 37,820 downwards.
GAACATGACATCATTCCCAGAAAACCATAATATGACCATAGACCCTTGCATAGCACATTCATCCACCATTATATTCATTCTGGAGCAGAGGCAGAACCTCTGCAGAAGTTAACTGCAGTATTTGAAAAGAGGATTGCAAAACAAAAAAACAACTGTAGAGCTTCAGGGCATCATCCATAAAAGATAGCCTGAAACAGAATATTCAGAAACTGAATGAAGTCTTCCAAAATGAAAGTGAGTCTATGAAAAGACCAACCATGGCAGAACCAATGAGCTGTCTGACAGAGAGCATGGGAAAAATAAAATTGTTCTCTCTTTTCTGACAAGTCAGCTGTAGCTGCTTCACCATAACCTAAACCATCAGATTTCTGGTTCAACACCTTGATACTTTATTATTATAGTAGTACATTCCTATGCATATTGATATGTTGAAGTCAGTTATTCTCAGCTAATCATTTCATTATTCAGTTCAAAATAATGACTGAGTAGCACTCTGGCAAAAGAAAAGAAAATTCAGGATGTGATTTACACAGATGTTAAAGAGGATCTTTGGGGTTTTAATTCTGACATAGGAGAGACACATTCTTAGATTCTGATATAAAAGTTTGTGACATGCTCACAGAGCTTTAGGAAGTGTATCATTTGAGATTTCTACAAACACTGACTTGTAGCTTTTCTGTGAGCCAGAATTAATAATGCATTTTTAGGAAGTAGATATGAAATTCTACTCAAGTAAAAAGGAAAAAAAAATCTACCAATTATGTTTGCATCGCCACCACATTCATAGGAAATGAGCCCCTTCTTTCTGCTCTTCTCAGTCCTGGATATGTGAATCACAATATGATGTATACATATACATATATAGAGAGAGAGACCATGAGTGCACATACGAGGACATATGAGTGCACATACGAGAGATATGAGTGCACATATACATAATATTCCCCTTTGCCTGTGGGAAATAAAAATAGCATTATTTCCACTATCAGACCATATATAGTTTTCACAAACATGTTAAACAAGTTGTACAGGTACTCAGTTAGTAAACCATATCTCTATTTTAATGTTTTTTTTCCCAGTCAAACCATCTATATCTGCTGCTTTACCATTTTTCAGTGTTCTCTTAGCATTTATGGCTTCCTTTTCATCGATTCTTTCTAATATTTATAGCATTCACAATTAGTACTCTCAATGTAGTATGGACTATTAGTTATTCTGGCATGTTTTAGTCATGATGCTATAAGTGCACTCAAAGCCAAGCATACTCATATTCTGTACCTGCTAAGAACTCTACATTAGACCTATCTTGTATATAAACTTGTGCTATCACCTGGATCCACCAACTAGGAGATATATACAGCATACTGGTTCACATTCAAGCACAAATGATTGAGAGTAATGCTTTAATTGAAATATTTTGTGGAGCTCAACGTGGACATCTGGACAGAAGCAAAGATTTGCCAAGTTCTGTAGCACGAGACTTCTCTGTTCCTTTTTCACACTCAATAGGATTGAACAATTTTCTCTGCTATGCTAAGCTTTCAAAAGTTTCTTAACTCTCTTTGGAGTCCACTGATAATTGCAGAAACCTTATCTTCTCTCATGTCCTACGTTTATTTATTTATTTATTAAATCTGTATGCTGCTGAAATCTGAAGACTCTCGGCGGCTAACAACAATAAAACAATACAATTAAAAACACTAAAATAAAATTAGCCCATTAAAATCAACCCATTAAAACAAAATAAAAAACCTGACAGACTAGCGAGGTGGGCTAAAAAGATTTAATATGTAAAAAAAGGGGGGGTGAGGGCTAAGAATCCATCAGCCACCTCCATGATGATAGTGACCCCCCCGGAGCCCCAGGCCATCTCGCAGAGCCAGGTCTTAAGGCCCTTCCAGAAGGTCATCAGGGAGGGGGCAGCCCTCAGCTTGAGGGGCAAGATGTTCCATGGGGCAGGAGCCACAGCAGAGAAGGCTCCTCTCCTAGACCCCGCCAGCCAAAATTCCTTGACTGACGGGGACCGGATTAGGATTCCTCTGCTGCTTCTGGTGGGTCAGGAACTCCCCATTGGGGTGACACGGTTCCTCAGATAGCCTGGTCCCAGGCCATGAAGGGCTTTGAAGGTCAATGTTGACACCTTGAATTGTACCCGGAAGCAAACCAGTAACCAGTGCAGCTCACAGAACAAAGGTGTTATGTGGGCCAATCTCTTGGCCCCTAAAATCATCCACGCAGCCGCACTCTGCACCAGCTGCAATCTCTGGATACTCTTCAAGGGAAGCCCCATGTAGAGCGCATTACAGTAGTCCAGGATTGAGATGACGAGGGCATGAGTGACCGAGTGTAGGGACTCCTGGTCCAGGAAAGGGCGTAACTGGCGCACAACACAAAGCTGTGCAAAGGCTCTCCTGGCCGCGCTCACTACCTGCTCTTCAAGTAGGAGTCGCGAGTCCAGGAGAACTCCCAAGTTATACACTAGGTCTATCCAGGGTAGTGCATCCCCATCAAGAGATAAGGATGGAAATGTCCCAGGACCTGGACCCCCCACTACCCAAAGCCACTCCGTCTTGCCAGGGTGTTTTTAAATTTATTTGTAAGTATTATGACATGTTTATAAAACTGCTTTTTTATAAGTGCAGAATATCCTTCACCAGATATAAATTAATAGGATTAATATTTTCTTTTCTATATCTAGGTATGTAGGAAATCTTTCCAGAGATGTGACTGAAATCCTTATACTTCAATTATTCAGCCAAATTGGACCCTGCAAAAGCTGTAAAATGATAACAGAGGTAATATGTTCTCACAATCTAATTTGTATGAAATACATCTTAACTTTTAACATGAAAGCAGTTACTAATTCTGCTTTTTTTAAAAAAATTCTGTTAAAATTGCAGCACTTACATTTGCCTGTTCAGAAAGAAGCCAGTTTAATTTAGATGGAGTCCTGTTAATTGAGGCTATAATCCATGACTGGGATTATAGCCTCAATTAATTCAACTAACAATTTTTGATTAACTAGAAAAAGGTATCTTATTATATATTTTAAAATACATTGACTCTTCTCAGCCACAGGAATGATTGCTTCTGTCTCTTGTTAAATATATGCTTAGTTTAACTGCAAATTAGTTGTAACTACAGTGGAACCTCCAATTATTAGTCTGATCCGTTCCGGAAGACTGCTCTTAGTCTGAAATGCTCTTAAGCAATGGAAAGTCTGACGATCCGTTCCACATCCCCCAAAATGATCACAAAAAAATCATTTTCAACGGAATTTTATGTAGAAATGATTGTCCCTAACATCTGAAACAATAAATGATTAACACACAATATAAAGCAGAAATAGAACAAACTAACCAGTACTTATGGAACTCTTTGAGGCAGATTCTGGCCTCGGCTGCTGCTAGGGTGGCTCCTGTCCGGCGCCCCCGGCTGGATTGGAGGATTGGCCTTTTCCCTCAGTAATGTCTTTCCGCGGTTTTTCCTGGGCAGTTTGGAAATGTTTCTTGTCTTAACCTGCCTCCGTGCTATGAGGGGAGAAGAGATGGACAGCAGGGGACAGGCTGAATGGTGCCAGGCAACGAGGTTTTGTGTGTTTGTGTGTGTGTGCATGCTTTGAGAACAGTTCTGGCTGGCGTGAGGGCGATGATAGGGAGGAGAAGAGGGGGAGGGGACTGCCTGGAAGGAGAATCCAGAGTCCAAGTCTCAGGAATTCCTTCTCTTGAACGCCTTTCACTTAATTTATGCTGTTTGCTCAGCAAGAGAGGAGAACCATCAGTTGCGTTGTGATATTTCCTGCACAAGCTCATCGTGTGGTGCTCGTCTTGCGAGTTGCCGCTCGTCAACCGAAATAAATTTTATTAAAAAGTTTTTGCTTGTCTTGCAAAAGTCTCTTGCACCAAGGTATATTCTTTCTATAAAATAATTCAGGCTGTATACCTTATTCAGAGATTACTTTAATTGCAGCATTTTCCTACAAAATAAAGAATCTAAGCAATTTCTAGTTAGAAACTATAAATATTAGTCATTACATAAAATGGCAGTTGTGTGGCAAGTATGGTTTTTAGATATCCTTATTTGAATAATTTATACCCAGCTTATAGTTTAAGATGAACATCACACTAAAACATAATTTATGAGGATTTAGCCTTGCCTTTCTGCAGATAGATGGATAACCAAAATATTTCCTTTCAGAGAGGTTAGAATTTTAGAAACAGAAACCTGATATTTGAAAGACTGTTGAAATTGACTTAACTATGGGATTTATTTAGTAATTTTCAACAAACTGTATCTTTCATCGTAATACTTAGTGTATCATTAAAAAGAAAAGTTTTATTTTGGTATTGCTGAAAAGCTTGAATATGGATTTTGAAGTCGCTACATAAATATCTACATAAATGATAGAAATTAATGTTTTCAGTAGGGAAAATTTATAATTTGCCCTTTTTCCTTTCTTCTTTTCTTCTGTTATTAAATGCAGATTTTATGGGAATATTTGAAATTAGATTCTTTTGAAGTGCAAAGTAACGAGGGCTGTAAAACCTAGAAACTGCATGATATTCTTTTTTTCTGATTTTAGTAGCTCAACGAAGGGCTTCTGTTCCATGTACTGGAACTTTTTTTTAAATCATGAAGGCCTATTTTCCTAATCATATTCAAGTGTTTAATTATTTAATATTGTGAACTGAATCTTTATAAATGGTTTGAAATCACAATGGGCACAATCCAATACTGATACTTGTAATTTAAAACAATTAAAAATAACCAGAGTTTTAATCAACTTCTACTTTATAGCCGTTGGTTGATTTTTACACCGATTGAAATCACAATCTTGTTTACTTTTAGCTAAATATGATGTCTGAACTCCCCCATTATTTAAAAATTCTTGATGCAGGGATTGATATATTAATTCTTGATGCAGGGATTGATAGATTAATAAAATAAATCGTTATTTATTTTTACACCCTAGAATTCAGACATTTGTCAATTTCATTCTTAATGTTCCAGTTCTATGTCATCACTCTTCAGACCCCTCAAGATTTTATGTTACTATAGTATATTAATGTAAGCAAGGACATTCCTTCTTACTGACTTTTAATGCACCAAATGTAAAATAAGAAAAGAAACAGTTAAAATACAGTAATAGTAAATAAGTGAAAAGTTTTACCATATTTGCCTCAATATTGATAACAATCTGTCTTGTGTAAATGGTAGATCAGACTAAGTATATTTCTGATCTTAATTCCAAATTCATATTTTGATTTGTTTAATGGCAGTTTCAAAGGGCTTCTTAGATATTATCACAAAAACAACAATTAGGACAAGCATGATTAGTTCATTGGAAATTTAGACCAGAATACTTTTGTCGGTACATGAATTATGTTGTTTGCCACATAGAACATTGTTATAAGATTAACCTTTCTCTGTAGGTTGGGTGTATTGAACGAAACAGTGATTTTTGTATCCTTTAAATATTAAAGACTAAGGCCTTTTATTTCTTTTGTAACAATAGTAACTAATAGTATTTATTTTGTATTTTTTATTATTTATTTATTAAATGTACTTACATGTGTAACCTGATTTATTAAACTATGAAGCTAAAAAGCAAATAATTTTAAATGATTTATTGCATTGTGCTATAATTTTCTAACCCAAATTATTGCTTTTAATGCCTTGTGAAATCTGAAAAGATCACACATATCCTCCCAAAGTTGGGCTTTGAAATTGGTAAGTACTTGGAGCTGAACATGTATGCAAAGGAGATGGCTCCAGTTATCAGCAAGCCCTTTTTTCCTTCATAACTTATGTAATTCTATTGGTAAAATTATAGGAAGGAAGGAATGATTTTTGAAACATACAAATGCATAATCTAACACAGTAGATGTAATCTTATCCCAAGTGTCTTCTGTATCCAGTTTTATTAAGGCTAAAGCATTAGCTTTGTCAGCTTCAGAAGCTAATTTGTTGATAATTCCAGTTAGAACCTCAAACTGCAGTTATATTTCTGCATTCTAATTGGGTAATCCGTCATGTTATCTGTAAACAGTATGATACATTTGCAAAAAAAGACTTTCCTGAGTTCAGCCTGCACTTTCATACATGATGGCCTCTAAAGGGGACAACAATGCTATTTTGTGGATGTTATAATTTGAAATATTATTTTCACAGAGTAGACAACAATTCTTACAACTTTTTGTAAGCAATTATAGTGGTATTTTCTTTTCTAGCTTTAAATAATATATTTTCCTGGATTTTCTTCTCAGCAACCCGATAGCAGAAGGGTCAACTCTTCTGTTGGATTTTCTGTTTTGCAGCATACAAGCAATGACCCTTATTGCTTTGTGGAATTTTATGAACACAGGGATGCAGCTGCTGCATTAGCTGCTATGAATGGGAGAAAAATTTTGGGAAAGGTACGTTGCATTAAAAAAACACAAGAAAAACGAATGACATGTAACCAATTAAGTAAATAGATTATTTATGATTCATGGCAACGATTTTTGACCTGGTTTTTAATTAGAAATATCTTGAAACAGTGTTTCTATAAAGAGAAAACATTCATTTTGTTGGAATTGTACCTGTACCGCCTCTTGGTTGATATAAGAATTTTGCCAGTACTGATTTTTTTTCATTATTTTCAGGAAGTAAAAGTTAACTGGGCAACAACACCAAGTAGCCAAAAAAAAGATACTTCAAGTAAGTAATATGCTCTGAAGCAACTTTATTTAAACCAAGTATTTGGTGGAATTGCACTCATTGCTTTATTTTGACAGTATAAGAAAGCTGAACTTTTTATTATAGCAGTGAATTGTATTTTTTTTCCTCCAGATCATTTTCATGTGTTTGTGGGAGATTTAAGTCCAGAAATAATAACAGAAGATATTAAGTCAGCATTTGCTCCTTTTGGTAAAATATCGTAAGTACTTGCGCTTAAATCATTAATATCCTTAAATCATTAATATAAAAGATTTAAAGTGCAAAATTCTTCCATCATTCATGAAGTATAGAATTTTTACATAATGGTATGTGAATAGTGTAGAATAATCTTGTTCTTTTATTGGTTTCTACATCAGTTCTGTAGAAAGCTGTGGGCTTTTCACACTTGCAAATCAATATGTATTTTTATGGTTTGGGTTGTGTTGTGGGCAACTGAAAGAAGCAAACCTGTTGATTCTTGTGGCTCATAGAAGGTTGTCTGATCAAAGCTGGAGGTATCTGATATTATAGCTAGTTGTAAAACTTCATTGATTGCATTTTTGAAATGTAGCATTATATTTAGGATTTTTAAGTTTAAAAATTAATATATTTTAATAAGCTTTTAAGTAGAGCAGCCTTGTTTTAATGATGCATTAATTACATTGGTCAAAAATATCTTTCTCTGTTGACAATAGAACTTTGGGACTAAATTTCCAAATATCTATAGCTTTGTAAATGAGCATTTTAAACTTTTCAAGTGTTCCTTTAGATGCTATAGCATGTGTGTTTCTTTTGTGATTTAATCTAGTTTCTTGGAAAGCTCTTTCCTACTGTTTTCTTTGTCTTTTTAACAACATTAGAACAAAACCTGAACATCTTGTGTTACTTTACAGGAATATAGTTCTGCTATAAAACACATTTTCTCTATGTTTTCTCACATTTTCAAATGCTACAAAATCTTATTTTGTCTGTTTGATTTACTTTGCTTTTTATCTCAATGTGGTAAGTACTGGTACTGTTTGCAAGCCAATATTAAAAGACGTAATACAGGTTGCTATTTCTCAATCTTGATTTATACCTGAGACCTGCAGTTTTTCTAAAGTCCAAGTCACAATTAAAAGTAATAGCATTCTGATTATTTTGCAGAATTGCTCATAAGAATGGACAGGAACTTGAAGCTAACTGCAAGGAACTGTGCACACTGGAACTCAGTTGTAGATTTTTTTCTCATTTCTATTTATTATTATTATACATTATTTATATATACATATCTTAGTATTTACATTTTAACATTCTATATTCAGTGCAGTTCTATATTATCCAATCATTTTAACTTACTCACTAAAATTTATGTGTAAAATTTGTTGTTTTCGTATTGGTGAATTTAGCATTGTTGTTAGTTATATTCTCCTTTCTTAAATTTCTGAAAATGTCAATTTTTCAAAATTTACAGCTGCCCAAACTCCAAAATGATGGTAGAGAATTGACCAAGAAAAATAAAGAAATCTGTTAACAGGCCATGTATGCCTTTTAATTCCTATTTTTTTCCTCTTTTTCAATTTTTTAATATTTCATATTTTATATCACTAGGCAGAGGGCATTTATTTAGAAAATGCATGGTAAACATAGTTAGAAATGTTACAGTAATTTATAGTTCAGTAAACCTTAGAAGACCCTAGTCAATAGATAATTAGAAAAGGAAACTCTGTTCCTTTTAAAATTTCAAATTTGAACAATTTAGATGTAGAAAGTGCAGGATATATGGATAGGTTGCATGTTTATTACATGTTATTTTTTATTTTTGTCCTACTGCTTTTTTCTAACAGGTAAAGAAGTATTAGGCAGAATTAGGAATGGTTATAGTTAGGGGTTATTGAGTTTATAGTAGGGAAAACTATGCTCACAATACAGTGTGTGTGGTTCCTTTTAGTTTTTATTTTGAAAATCTGTAATATTTCCTCATATAACTGTGCTTCTCTTCCCAGGGATGCACGGGTAGTTAAAGATATGACAACAGGAAAATCAAAAGGATATGGTTTTGTATCATTTTATAATAAACTGGTGAGTACATTAAACAGTGTAAATCATTGCTTCATATTATGTGAGCCTAAGCATAAAAATAAAACTTTATGAAGAATGTAATACAAGTAGGCAAAAATTTCCAGAATGCTAATGCTTAGCACTCTTTTATATTCCATTGGTTATGTGAAAGGTATCTGGTTGAGTAATGGTTCGTTGATTCTTTAGAAAGAAGACAAAAAATATGCCTGTTTTTAATTTTACTAGTAAACTGAGAACCAGTATCTTTTACAGGGTAGATACGTCTTATGAGAGTGAAGAGAGCTATACTGGGATATAATAATAGTATATGTCAATTTCTTCCTAAAAGTATCTAAAACACACTTAGAGTTTTCCAAATATGAGGTGCAATATTTGTGACCTTCTAGATGTTGCTGAACTACAGTTCTCAGCAGCCCCAATCAGTATGGCCAATACTAAGAACTATTGGAAATTCAGCAGCATCTGGAAGCCATAGGTCTTGTCTTGTTCATGCAGTGTAATTTCCTTACAGTAGAACCTCTGACTATGAGCCTGATCCGTTCCAGAAGACTGCTCTTAGTCTGAAATGCTCTTAAACTGAAACGAGGTTTCCCATAGGAAACAATGGAAAGTCAGATGATCCGTTCCATGTCCCCCAAAATATTCACAAAAAATCATTTTCAATGGAATTTTATGTAGAAATGATTGTCCCTAACATCTGAAACAAGT
>JANHZU010002504.1:149006-159824 GCA_032468055.1 Acrochordus granulatus | reverse complement strand
TTTGGGGGCGTGGAACGGATTATCTGACTTTCCATTGTTTCCTATGGGAAACTGCATTTCTCTTTACGAGCATTTCATGCTAAAAGCGTTTTTCTGGAACAGATTAATCTCGTCTTGTGAGGCACCACTGTACTTGATTACAATAATCATATAAGAACCAGTTGCCACAAAACTTGATCTCACTAAATATAACTAATTTAGGATGCAATTCTATGCATAGTTAACACACACAGAACTGTGCTGTTAAAACAATGCTTTCAAATCTTGTCATATAGCTTGATGATAGGTTATAAATTTATTTTGTAACAGCTTTGGAGAGGTTTTGTTCAGGAGTCAAGCAAACAAAACCACTTCTATACTTCAGACAGCTCATCATGACACGTTGGCTTCTGCTGCATGATAGACTGAGTTAAATTTGCTGTTAGGCTTTGCTTTCTTAAGTCCCTAACAAGCATAGGACAGGGTATCAGCAACAGGTTTGCAATTTATCTGCCACTTGGTCTGTATACTAGCTTTTCTCAGAGATATTATTTATTAAATTTATATAGTGGCCCATCTCACCAAAAGTGACTCCGGATGGTGTACAGTAATGAAATAAGATAAAAAAAACCACAGATATAAACATTATAAAAAAAACAAAGATAAAAAACCTAGATGATGAGGGATAAAAATAGCCACCTAAACAAGAGAGTCATCTCAGTAATCTGCTGCTGCTACAATAGGCATAAGTATCAACTAGCATGGGGGAAATTACTATCTGCTAAAGTAAAGCTACTGTATTACTGATGTGAATTTGTGGGCCCATTGGAAATTCCATTCTTGTCACATCTCTGAATAACCTAGAAGGGGATGGATTATTTCCTTCTGTATGATACAGTAGTTCAATTCCAGCTATCTCTAACCAGTATGAATGTGAAGGAGTACTTTACATGAAAGGAGCACTACATATTGTTTGTCCTGAGCCTGTGCAGATGATGATGATTTGATGGCCATGAGAAGAACTATTTTCTTAATATGAAAATAATAGTTTCATTTATTTAAGAAGCTGAACCTTGCTAACTGTACATGGCTATTTCCTACAGCCTCCTGACTCCATTGTGCTTAAAATATGGACCTGCAAGTGTACCTTCTAGATTTCTGAACTTAAGTTCACTTGAAAGTTATTTAAGAAACATGTACTTTCCTATCCCCCAATCTTATTGCCTCAAGGTAGGGCTGCTGCATTTCACATGCCCATTGTTAGAATTAAATTTCCAAATGAATTGCAGAATACAGGTTTAAGATGAGTCACCAGAATACAAAACAACCATGTATTGGTAAATACCTAATTATGTAGAGTTCCTGAGTTACAGTTTGCTTCTCCAGAGCCGACTTACTCCTGCTTCAGCACAGAATTAGCTATCAGGATCAGTGCAAGAGACCTCTTCTTGTGACGTTAGAAGTCGTGAGTTAAAAGGTCTGCACCATGTATACAATGATGGAAAATGATAAATCATTTCTGACTTGACAAAAATCAAAATCAATTTTATATCATTTTTATTCTGTGAAATAAAGTATAAAAAACTTACAAACTGGGGAACATAGCTAGACACAGAAAAAATAGGATGATACTAAAACAAAACATGTATACAAGAGCAGAGCAGTATCTGCCCCCTTTCTCCCCATCAAAATCCTTGCCTGCATTTCTGGTGGGATTTTTATAAAATGCTTGTCAATTTAGGTTTTTTTAGGCTACTGGAAAGTATCCATATATTTATGTATCAAAGATAAAACTCAACTTGATTTTGAATTGGCGGATAGACTGTCAATAATAAAGCGACTGTACACTGTGTCCCCTTTATTTGCTGCATATTTTGCTGGGCTGAAACCTAAGAAAATGTAATATAAAGGACAGAAGATGCCACTTGGAGTTCCACTTTTATCTGAAAACTAACCATGATATAATTTTATCATTCTTCTATTTTGCTCTGTTACAAAAGGATGCCAGTAATCAAATATCAGATTCCCTCTTAATTTTCACATATTAATCAGGTAAATTCAGACAATTGCTTTGATTGCTTTGCTTCTTTTCTGCATCTCAAAACAGGCTAAAAACTGTTACTCCCATAGGGATTTAGGTACAAGGACTACTATGTACAGTTCTAATTGATTTCTTTTAGGTTTTGGGTTATAATAGACTTCAACATTATTCTTTTCCATTCAATGAGATATATTCACATACGCTTTTAAAAAAAGTATTTTTGTCTGATGTTAAAAACTGTTCAGTTGTTCAAAAAAGTGATCATTTTTTTTGAAAAGGGTACATGCAGTACATACATGCCTGAAGTACATACACTTGTGCATGCACACAGGCACACACATTATGCATATAAAACGATTGCCATCACATTATTACTATTTTAATAAAATCTGATCCTAAGCACATTTTCCATGGAAGTTTGAGCCTCATGGATAGGATTTACTGCCAACTCAGGTGTGCTTGGGATCATAGTCTTTGTGAATGGACATAATATTAATGGACTGATCTGGAAATAAACATTTGTCCAAAATTGTGTAGATAAAAAAAAGGATCCTTCCTTCCATTGAAGGAATTTCTGAACATTTTTAAAATGGCTAATAGATATAACTATAGGCATTTAACTTAGGAAAATCAATTTCCTTAACGGGTCTTCCTCTAACAGGTAATTGGGTGTGAGAATAAACAACTGTCGACCAAAATAGTTTTCTTCTCACCTCACTTCTCAGTGCATTCAAGCATATAATTAAACAATCTTTCAAACTGTTTACAGTCCTATTACTGAGCCATTTATCACTGTAGCATAGTTTACACAATCTGATAGGGATCCATAAGGAATTGCTCTTACATATTTTCTTATCATTAAAATCAATAGTTATAATTTTATATAATACCCTTTATTAATGTTAGTTTTTTACTGGGAAGAGGGACAGAGTCAGATTACCTTTCATGTCAGTGAGGTTATGGTGCGGGGAGGGGAGGAAGATAAGTTTAATAAAAAATATATGAATAAAACAAATGTAATTTAAAAAAAAACAAGTTTCACAGTCAGTCTAACAATACTGCTTCCTGTTCTTTTTTGATAGAGTCTAAAACTGAATGATCACTCTCTGTGTTTTCAGCATCTCCCCCACTTAGCAGAATGGACCTCTCCTCTTCTAGAGTAAAGACTGAGTTCTGACTTTGGCAAGAATGTTTGACAACTTCGTTAGGCATGGAGAATGTCTTGTCACATAAGTTGCACTTATAGGGTTTATTGGTCTGTACTAACATGTTGTCCATTTGGTTGCCTTCCTCAAAGGTACAGAGCTCCAGAGTCTGCTTGTCCACTACAGTGCAGGTGTCCATGCTTTGGTTGAGACATACATGCCTAGCAGCTTGATTGGCCCGGCAGAAACTTTTGTCACAAGTACTGCACTTGAAAGGCTTGCCAGTATGTATGTACATGTGCTCTCTCCAGTGGCTTTTCTGAATGAATTTGCGTCCACAAATGGAACATTCATATTTCCTCCTTTTCACTTCTCTTTCTTGATCTGCCTGCTCCAAGTTGTCAATATCAGCAATATCTGAGGGTGGAGGGGTTTCTGCTTGCTGCTGCCCATCAATTATGGGTGAATCTGAGATCTGCTGCAGCTCACTGTCACTGATCATTCCAGCTTCAGGCACTTCCATAGCATCTTTTTCAGGAGCATTATTACAAAGAGACAAAGGAATGCTACTTTCTCCATGCTGATTGGCTGCAAAGGGTACTCCTGTATGAATTTGGAGATGCTCACGCAAGCTACTTCGCAAATTGAAACGTCGACCACAGAGGTGGCAGGCATAGTATTTGGGAAAACTTCCATTTTTTTTCATAATGCTTGGCTTGACATGTGCTATTGTGAGAGAGGCTGGCTGATCATCTGAGGAAGAGGCTTCCATGTTATTTTCATCTCCTGGTGAAGGATGAGAAGCAGCTGATACTAACTCTGGAGACAGTGAAGACTGCAGCGGGTCAACGGGAGCCATATTTGTTGGGGGCACTTGAGGCAAACTTGGCGGTGGTATCTGAGATAGCTGGGAGGTTTCATGCACTTGTTCTTGGTTCACTCTTGAGAGCTGGGGCCGTGCTTCTCGCAAAGGCTTATCAGGTGCTGTCATTGCCTTTGTGGGATTTCTTGCTTGGTGATCTGCAATTTGAATACCGTACAGTGATGATGCCAACGGGAAAACTTGCTCTGGATGTGCAAAGTTTCCTTGGCTGGCAAGACTAGCCTCCTGAATCAGTGGGTATGCATGCAAGAATTTTATCCCTTGCTCGAGTCGAACAGGATCTATGAGCTGGGGTGCCATCTTTCCAGTGTACATCAAATGCAGGAGATAACTGAAAATATCTGGCTGTATGTCAGCTGCCTTCAAACGGACACATTCACTGCAAAAAAGATGTTAAAAGTATTATTGAAGAAAAAGGGGAGAAAATGTCTAAAGATGTATAATTATTCAAGGCAATGACACTGTGTTATCTCCTATACACCAAGAGTGAGCAGACTTTGAAGCCCAGAAAGCACAGGCTTTCCTCCTCTTACATATGTATGTACAGACTATTTCCCTTCCTTTGCATATTGCTCACTTCACTACATTTCTGCAGCCACTGAAATACAGCAATTCATCCATGGAAATATGCAACATCAACATTGGCAAACAAAATAGTAGGGTGTCTGGGAGCTACCCCCAGGTCTTCCAACAGAGGGTCACAAGCAGTTTGTGGGCTGTCCATCTCTTTAATACATACTCATAAGGAAGTAAGTCTCACTAACCACAGTAATTTTCTTCTGCATACCCAATTAATTGCATATAGGACCATGTTGCAATTTTAAAGGCAATTTAAAGTGTATTCATTGTCATGCTTATTTGAAATATGATTGGGGCTGTTTTTGCTGTTTTCAATTCTCAGTGTGAAGAACTAAAATGCAGTTGGTACTATGCCAGGTATAGAGAATATTATAACATACATGTGATTAAAAGAGTTATTTGGCTTAGGAAGTACAGCTGAATACAGTAGCTTATAGTATGATGCAAATTCTTAAAGCATCAACAATGAAATTAAAAATGTCCTATATTTAGATCATTGGAATGTATTTGCCACTTATATGATCCCTTAGGAATCAGCTGAGATATTCCATTCTCACAGATACATCTATATATTTTAAAACTCACAGTCTGTAGTCTTTAACTGGGTGAAACAGTACATCATAGAGCAAAACATTTTAAACCAAGGTACTGTATCTCAAATGGGCTAACTTACAGAAAGTGTCCATATCTTCCATGGAATTGAACTTTGGCAAATTTTATAGAAATTTTATTGTTTTTGATTTTGGCAGTATATAAATTTGATACTTTTATGATATAATTCAAAATGTCATAAAACATTTCCTGTGGTCAACTCCCAATGTTTGACTGTGCTATACACTTTACCATGGGCTACCTTCCAGGCAGATACATCTCTAAAACCTCTCTTGAGTATATTAGAAGCAATGCCATTGTTGAAGACATTGAGGAATCTAATAAGGAAATACCCAAGGGGTCACTGATTGTTTAGTAATTTATTTAATACTGAGGATCTGGGTCTCTACAGCTAACTCTTCAACAAATCCTTAAATATGTTTAGCAGCAAAGAAATTCAAAACCTGTTTGAATGGAAACAGAAGTATGTTAACAGTGTATCTTTATAAATCAAACATTAAAATGGAACACAGTTCCCCATTATTAATCTTCTAATAGTAAAGACTGAAGATGAGAATATGATGTATAGGGGAACAAAATCTGTTACATCTTTTCAACTTGTCACAAATATTTGTAATCTCAACTTCTGTGAATAAAGTCAGTGATTAAATAATTATTTTCATGTCACATGCTTTCATTCCATTTCAGACAATGATTAGTTCTTAAAGTGATTCATAACAATTAGAGAAGCAGGCTAACCCTCAGGTTTACTATTTAAAATAGGCAAGACATACTCGAGATGAGGATGAAAAATACAGATGGCAAACAGTTCTTCAAGCCCATTTTGACATCTGTATCCATTTCAGGCCAAGCTGATCTCTCCTTCCTGGTTAACTTCTTTGAATAGCAATTGGTAGCTCTAACTTCTCTTTGCTGATGGATGATGGATACTCATCTTTGGACACTATCTGACCGGAAAGAACAAACTAAGCTCTAAAGCAGGCATGTCCAACCTTGGCAATGTTAAGATGTGTGGACTCTTAACTTTCAGAATTCCTCAGCCAGCATAGCTAACTGAGTTGAAGTCCATACATCTTAACGTTGCCAAAGTTGGACACATCTGCTTGATAGCTTTTCCTATGGTCAATTATAAAGAATAAACTGGGCTTTTCCTGGGAGTGGGATGAATGAGTAGAGCCTGTCTTTCGTTCCCTGATGAGAAAAAAATTGTAATTTATGCTGAAAGGAACTTCTTCAGGATTATAGTGGCTGAATGTGGGTCACAAATGAAGGTCCCAATGAAGTTAGCAAGGCTTAAATTATGCTTGCCTTAAATAATCTGCAGACTATATTATACATTACCTATTAAGGTAGATAATACCTTAATTAGTAACTATACTAATTAATGTTTGGCAATTTCTTCAGATTCTTTTAGCTTAACTAGTTGACTTTTTACAGTCATTATGTGTATAGTACCTGCTTTGATGAACAAACAACATCTTGAAGTAGTTGGAAAAAGAGGCAAGAACGGATTTGTGTGCCTTAAAGTACACATCACCAATAGCAACTGTGCAGTCACACAGGAAGCCAAATTCCCTTTGAGCATTAAGTTGCTGTAGAAGAATAAGTCCATGGTTGGCCAAATCCATCTTTTAAAATCTGTAAAATAGAAAAAGTTCTTAAAAATAAATTTCCTTAAAGATACTGTCATATATCCAAAGAACCTGAAACATGGAACTCACAGGTACTAAATAATTTATCTCATTTTTATAACTACTTATTTTGCAATAAGCATATAAGTAGTCCTCACTTAATGACCCTAATTGGGATTGGAATTTCCATTGCTAAGCAAAGCGGTCATTGATAAAACATATAAGACCAGGAACTGCCTCAGTGGGTAAGCCTTGTCAACAGGGGGAGGAAGAAGAGGTGAAGGTCAGCTGGAGGTGAGGTGAGGGGCAGCAGGGATAGGTGGCTGTAATGGAGTGCATGGTGGCCAAAAGAGCAAAGATGGTGGGGGGAGCTGAAGCGTACATTGTAGTTATAAATGCGGATGGGCTCCCAAGCACCCAAATTTCAATCATGTAATTGTGGGGGTGCTGCAATGGCCATAACTTTGAGGATCTGCTGTAAGTTTCATTTGTTCAGTGCCATCATAACTTCAAATGATTGCTGAATTATTGAAAAGTGAGGGTTACCTGTAGGATTAAAACCAACACAGACAATGAAAGCAAGACTAACATAAAAACACACTAACAGTTCTTGTTATCTATTTGCTAGCAATAGTATCAAGAAATTGCAAACAATTAAAAAAATCAAATTTATTCAAAGCCATCATGTAATAGTAAAATATGAGTCTGTAGTCAGGTTAAAATACAAAAATTAAGAACTTGAGAGCAAATGAAGGTTTAGATTTGCCTTAGCATATACATGTACAGTTTAGAGTATTAAAAAAAACACAGTATTTCAAAATGCTGAGCCAGATCAAGACAATTAGACCAAATGTTGTTCTTAAACTCTTGGTCCAACACAGCATTTCCAAATATTTGGAAATACTTGTAGGAGTCCTGAGTATAGCTACATGCCAGTCGTGAACTCTCTCAATCAGGTTTTCGTTTATATTTCACTTTAAATTTTTTAATGAATGCTCTGCCCAGCAAATTCAACCAGCTGTGCAGGAAGGCTCACAGCAAACGGGAAAACGAATTAGGTAAAAATCATAGGCATTCATCTAGGTTAGATTAAAAATAAAGCATCTGCTTTCTGGATTACTCATAAATTCACAATTGTTCGAATGTATAGGCAGCATCCAACATCCAATAAGGGAGGAATCCCTCTCGGCAGCGGCGAGGGCATCACTGCTGCTCTGCCCAGGAAAAGCCGCGTGCACAGGAACGGTGGGGCTGAAATTCCGCCCCGGGAAAAACCGCGGAGCATCTTCCGAGAGCGTCTGTCCCTCCCTTTGGCGAGGGGAACTTCTCGCCGAGCGCCAACAAGCAAAACCGCCGGCTGGGAAGCGCTCAGGAAGCGGCCGACCCTCGCAGACGCCAGCGGGGCGGGCAAACAGCAGCCTACAGCGGTGGAGGACCGCAAGCTCCCCTCAGCTCCGGCCCAGGCCGGCCCCGCCCCCGCGCCGGATCACCCTGGGAGTGCCCGCCGGCGATCCCTATTGGCTGCCCAGCGGAGCGAAAGGGGCAGGCGGCGAGGCCGGCGCGCGCCGCCGCGGCGCCGCCTTCTCCCCTGCGCAGGCGACGCGAAGCCGCCACGTGCGCGCACACGCAACGCACGGAGGCGGCGGGGCGTACGGACGGCGGCGCGAGACGACGTAAGCAGCGCGAGCGAGCGGGCTGGGGCGCCTAGGCGCGCGAGAGACGGGAACCGCCGCTGTCGCCAGGCCGCTTAGGCTGCTGAGGAGACGCAGACGGAGCCGCCCACCCTCACCCCCTCCTTTCCTCTCTCTCTGCCTGCCTCTCTCCCTCCCTTTCCCGCTCCGCGCGGCTGCTTCGGCGCCTGCCCCTCCCCCTTCCTCCTAGATCGGGCTGCCGCCGCGGCGGGTGAGAGAGAAAGGGAAAAGGCCGCTACCCAACTCGGCGACGGCGTTCAGGGCCAAGCCAAGCGCGGATGGTTCTGCCAGGGCAGGAGCTGCTTTCGCATCCTCAACCGGGCGACCTCTCCCTCTTCCCCGAGCCGGCCGCCTCTACCGGCGCCATTTCGGGATCTCCACTGGAAGAGCCCCCTCCGGGCCCGGGGAGTCCCCTGCCTTCCCTCCGGATCTAGACCTGGCCTACCCGACCGCCAGTACAATGGTGGGTCGGGAAGGGGGGAGAGCAATGGGCCTCCGTTCTCGCGCCGCCACGCGCCCCCTCCCCTCTCCCCCTCCCGGTCACCCGCCCTCTCCCGCGTCTTCTCGGGGCATGGGGGGGGGTCAGGCGGCGCTCACCTGGCTCGCGCTTTCGGGGGGGGCGGTCTCCGCCAGCCCAGGAGCAGCAGCAGCGCCAACAACGGAGTCAGCGCGGCGGCGGCGGCTTTTCCTGTCCGGTTACGTTAGGGTCACATGACCGAGAGCGGAGCAGAGAGGCTGTAGCGAGGAGCCCCCGCCGGGGAGAGACGGGGGGAGGCGGCGACGAGCTCTGTGGCGGCAACAGCAGCAGGAGCCTCCCCTCCCCCGCTTTCCTCCTTCGCCGCCTGCTTGGCTGGCGGGCTTCGCCTCTTGGCGCGCGCCGCTTGCAGCGGGCGGGACGCAGGCCGCACCGGCTTAGCTCGGCGTTCGCGGCGCCTGGCGATGGCGGCGGGAGTAGCGCTAGCGGCGTGCCCCACGAAACGGGAGCCGTTCCTGCGCGATTGCGTTCTTGAGCTTCGCTCCGTTCTCCCCTTTCTAATGCCATCCGCTGCTCCGGTACAGGCGGGAGAGAAGTGGAGGCCAGAACTGTAGTAAGGTGCACTCGGTCAGAAAAGAGGGAGAGGGGTGGTCTTCACCTTGATTTGGCTTTTTGTGATACTGCCGTGATTCGCATCTTGAGTATTTCTAAAGTACATGTTTAAATGGTTTAAACTTGAACACCAAACTCCATTTTTCAGTGCAAGAGGTGAGGTAACATGAGTTTGAACTTACTAAACTTGTTTAAAGTTTAGCCCTTTTAATGGTACATGACTTGAAGTGAGAAATGTGTTTTTAAAATTTTTTTTGATACATTTACCTCTTATTTAATTGAAAGAATGAGGTGCTGTTGATGATACAGGTTACTTAGATGTGTAAGTGCAGAATTACATGCTTTTAGCCAGTGAATTATTTATTTGATGGGTAGCAGTAATTTTGTAGTTTGAAATAAATAAAATAATAATGTACGTTTTCATAGCAGGAAATGTGAAATGCATGTCGACATTCAATTTCACACAAAAAAACCCTTCTGAACTTCAAAGTGGAGTAGGGTTAATAGTTATAAATAGATGTGCAAATGAAATGATTTGCACCAAAATAAACAAGAAAAGCCTTTGCTCTGAAGTAAAAAATGTTGTATGCGAGACAATGCTGCTGCAGTTTTTTCTATTAGATTTGCTCCAGAGAGTTTTCCCTTTAGTAGGGTTCAATAATATAAATAGGATTCTTTGAATAGAATATTCTGGAGTATAGTTTGCTGTTTTCCCACAGAAAAAATGGGAGAATTTGAGCTAAGCAATTCTAAATCACTGAACTTGCTTTTGATCTGTACATTGCTTAAGCAGCTGTTTCTGCTTTTTACTAGGCTGTGGTAGTTACTCTTCATTTTTGTTCTGTTTACAGATTTGTAATCAAATCCTCCTTTCGTATTTAATTATATTGAGAAAAAGATTTGCATATGATTCTACACACACTGTTCAGAAGTGAGTCTTTTTGAATTAAATGAGGTTAGTGTATGATTTAATGTCTAAGGTTGTTATGTGTATACTGTCTGATTCAGGTAGTTGACTTTTCAACTGCCATATGCAAAGAACTAATGGCACATGAGAATGAGTAGATTATTGAAATTTAGCCCCAGATTTATAGATCTAATCCACAGGAGTTTCATTGGATCAGTACTATGAATTTCATTACAAATACAGAATTTCTGAAAGTTTAAATA
>JANHZU010002504.1:89468-101075 GCA_032468055.1 Acrochordus granulatus | reverse complement strand
AAAAAAGCACTAAATCCATATTAAAATGGGAAAAACTTCAACATAAAAAATGAACACCATATTTCTCAACTTTTTTACAATAAATATAAATCAATTTCTAAGCAAATTAAACCATAAACTATAAAATTGTTTTGCCTGATCTTGCCTTTCCATCAATAAAGTGCCAGTTCAAGGCTGAGAGCTGAAAATTCTGAAATCAGCCTTTGATCTGATATATGAGTGTTCCTTTCCAAACATCATAATCACAATTTTTGTAATAGTCCAATGGCAATATATCCAATACAAAAAAAATCAAATGTTTGGGGATATAATTCAATAGGATTATGTCTTTAAACCTTAAAATGCTTCAACTGGTGCAGCATACTAATAATACCTAGCTGAAAAAGAGCCACTAGTGGAGAAGATGAAGGGACATTAAAATCAAATTTACTGCCAGCATAGAAAAGATAATCAACTTTTTTTGAAGATCCATTCAGGAATTCAAAAATTTCCCATAGGAATATTTGAACTACTCTTATTTTTCAACTGTAATTAAATCCAGCAGTTGCTTGCAAGAGAAAGCATATGAAACACATATTCTAAAGCGTTCTGAATCAGCCTTGTGATTATAAATATGCAATGTGAATTGTGTCTGCCAATACGTAAAGAAGATCTAAGCCAAGCAGCTGATGTACTATAAAATGCATTATTTACAGGAAAAGGGTATAGCAACCAATCAGCATGTAACTTATTACAAGCTAAGTGATTTTAAAAGAAATCGGGATTAGGCTGTAAAATGTTACACAATTTCCGGGGGGTAGAAAAGTTCCTCAGCAGCAATGCTTCTCAGGGTTGATGGAGCAAAGGAAGATAAAGAAGATAAAGGACAGGTCAGTTGTACTCTGCAGGGAAGACATAAGGAAGCCATCCTAAATTGACATGGGTTGCTCCCGGGCCGGGCAGCTCTTGACTTGGCCACCATCTAGCTCCCTGCCCCTTCTTCCTTTAAAGAGGTTTTTTTTAAATAAAGAAGAAGTACTTTCTTCATCGCCTTTTTTTACATGTGCAAGCTTGAAGAGCAAGGAAAAGTTTCACCAAATGGTTGGGTTTCAGGTCACAAATCAGTCAGTCAATCTCACCAGTTTTTGTTGTTGTTGTTGTTGTTAAATAGGTTTTACTGGCCAGGCCCTTTCTAAGGTTTTTTTTTTTTTTGATACAACACCTTCGAAATCACAAAGGGCCCAGTCAAAAACGCTCAGAAAAAGTTGGGCCCCAATTCTGGGACATTTTAAATCTTTGTTTAGAAGAAGGAGGACAATAATGTTACCTCTGCAAAATACTTTGCAAAAATATACAATATATACCTTATCTAAAACCAGACAATTCTTTTAAGGTGCAAAAATAAACATTCCCTGCTAAAGCCACATCAATTCTACTCTAGAATGCCTAGGAAACAAATTAGCATTCTAAAAAAATGCAACTTTTGAATGGTGAAAACTATTCCTGATCATCTTTTTCCGTTTCCTAAGAGAACCTTCCCTTCCCATTTTATGTGTGTAAATTTTCCGGATTTTTTTTTGGGGGGGGTATTTTTACTGTGTTCTCAGCCACCCAATCTCGCATTTGCGAGACCGGCGGCCGTACGGAGGAACGAAGGAAAGTTTTCCGGGGCGGACAGACGGCAAAGCTCGCCCGAACACCGAAGGCAAGCAGACGTGAGGGCCACGCCGTTGCAATACGTCTCGAGAGAATAATCGAGCGGGCGTGTTCTCCGTTCGGCAGCCCCAGCTGTGTATCCGCGAGGCCGTTGACATAGAAACCCAGGTAGCGAAGCGAGCTTGGCGCTTTGGCGCGCGCGCGAGGCAGCGAACGAGCGGGGCTCTCCGCTGCGTCCCCTGAACGCCGAAGTCAACGGCCGGCGCTCGCGCGCGCGGCCGGCCCGCGGGAGCATGAGAAGCGCCGGCAGTTCCCGGGCGGGCTCTGCCTGCTCCAGACTCATCGACGTGACCAGCAACGCACCGTTGCTGCGCTCTCCCGCTGGCGTCTCAGCCTCTTCAGAAGCGGAGGTATGCTCCTCAGACTTGTGTTCCCGATGTCCGGATCTGCGGTGAAGTTTGACCGAATGGAGATTTTCTAATACATGATAATTCTAATTTCGGTGGGCCGAAACTCACTGGGAATTCATCCCGTGTAGCGACAGGTTTGCATCGGGCAAGGCGAGGCTGCTCAGCACCTTCCCGATTTCCTTCTCCCCCATCCCTCTCAGCAAAGATCTGGATCGGCAGCTGCCACTCATAAGCTTGAAATCCATCCGGTGTCCTTTTCCTTTTTATTTTTTTACACTGGATAAGCAAAACGTGTATGGCATACATTTTTCTGTGTATAAGATGTATATCCTCCATGTCATTGAGATGCAAGGTAGCACCCTACAGATTTTAGGGGCCCAGAATATCCTTATAGCATAGTTTAAAAAATCTGGCAAGAGTAAGATTACACAAAGCCCTACTTAGTTTATATTTTTTACAAGTAAATAACTAATCTTAATGATATAGCTTAACTGTTACAGCTACACAAGTAGGAGTGATCAGTCATGTCAGACTGACAGAACATGGTGGCATAAATAGCCTTTTTTAAAAGCCATGCCATTCAGCAGAACAGGGGACATCTGACATCCTGAAATTCCTCAGCAGATAAAAAGATTGCATCAAGTTACAGTCAGAGTTGATGCCACAGAGGCCCTTCTGGATTGCACATGTGCTTGGAAAAGAGAGTTGTGTTAATGAACAATTTATATTGATGTAAATTCAACCATCCATTATCTGTGATGACTAGTGGATCATAAAAGAGTTTTAGTCTGGCACATTTGAAGGGTTATCATATGAGGAAGCCTTCTTTAGCCAAAATGGCTAGGGAGGACAATATTTTTGCATACAGTGATAATTATTTAATTTGGTTTACTACTGTAGAGAGCTAGGACAGAGTTGCATTGGACTCAACAGAGCAGCATGATATATTTTTTCTTTGAATTCTATAAAAGTGCTGCAATGCCAGACTGTATTTTACGAATTTATGCATTGTGTTATAGGTGATTAAACATTTTCATAAGTCTTCTGTTCATATTTCTTTTTCTTGGGAAGAAGCCTACGCACTCTTTATGGTTGTCAATGAAGATTCTCAGTCATCCAGGTAGAATTATCTGGAGGTTGAGTCATGGCAACTGGACTTATATCAAGACATGAAGAAAACCATGCACTGCATATTAATTTTAGTATGTACAATCATGTCATGTACTTATTCCAAATAAAAATACACTTAAAAGTGAGCTTGTTCAGTACTAAATCAGGTTCTACATTGAAAGAGTTAAAATAGAGGGTGGCAAGATATCAAACTTTGTGTCAGTTAAAGACCAATTCTATATCAGGTATCCCACAGCCAACAAATGCAAAGCGACCAGGAAGTCATTGAAACTATCAGATATATTCTAAGTTAACTTTGAATGGTGTTGGACTCTTTTGCTGGCAAATAGTTACATAATACTGTACTTGAAATAATTGGTTCCATTCAGACATAACTTGAAGATAATAGGAAAAAAATCTTGTTCTATAGCTTATATATTTGTTATTATTGAAAATATTTACATAGTACAAGTTTTATTATTGCATCCAGGTTGTATCAACTGTTGTATGAGGAAAGAATTGTATTAAATGTATAAGCTCCTCAACTCCATTATGACTCTGGGTGGCATACAGTACCATGTATATAACATTTAAAATAAAACAAGTTTAAGAAGGAAAGCCACACCTGTTGGATTTCAGGCTTTCAGATAGCAATTTGAAGTCCAGAAAGAATTTTTTAGATGCAAAGGTGAAATCTTCTAATTCTCAAAACAAACTTTTTCAATGGGATTGATTGATTCCTATCCCAACAAATATGTGGTATAGTGATGCCATTTGCCATATATATCATGCTCCAAGTATGTCTAGAGCAGGAGTGTGACAGTTCAAAAAGTACTTGGTGAGTCTAAGAGAAATACTCCATAAGATTTCATTTAAATTAATTGGATTTTTTGTTTTGATTTTTTTATCTCACCTTTATTACTTTATTAATAACACAAGGCAGTGAACATACATAAGACTCATACCTCCTTCTTTTTTCTCTACAACAACCTTGTGAGGTGGATTGGACTGAAAGAATGACTAGCCCAAACTCACCCAGCCATCTTTCATGCCTAAGGTAGGATTAGGACTCATAGTTTCCTGGCTTGTAGCATGGTGCCTTAATCACTGGCTCACACTGGCTCTTTGTTAAATCATTAAATCATTGATTGATTGATCGATTTCCCATGTTACATTCAAAATAATCCCATAACCATTTTTGGAAGTCTTCAGATTACATCTCTGGCATTCACAGGCCACACATAGCCCAAAAGCTTTACTTCTAGCTTAGAGCCTAGCCACTGCATTTTTTTTCCCATTATATATCTATAAGAAGGAATGAGGAATCTATTACTGTTTAGTATAATCTGCTTCAGTTAAATTTCAATAATTTAGATAACGATAATCCAAAATTCTGCTTTCTACAACCAGGGGAACTTTGGAGATATTTATTGGGGATTTATGGGAATTGTGGTCCAAAACATCTGGCAACAAAAGTTGAGGGTAGCTGTTCTAAATGTTGGAAATGAATATTTAACCCAGTGAAAAAGGAATTGTCTGAGTTGTCCTCAAAGTTTGATTCCACTTCAGTATTTTTGGGTTAAACATTCATTTCATATGACACTATTTCAACAGCTGTGATACCTGATGTAATGCTCTAACAATTATAGTTTCAATTATATTTAGGTATAGTTTTATCTTTCAGCATTCAAGGTCTGAACTGTTTCTTATTAAACATAGCAAAGGGAGTACATTTATTTAAGATTTCTGCTTTTCTGCTCTTTATCTTTCATTTACTCATGCTTTGATCTAAAGTTCAGAGAAACATAAGATTTTTGCATAGCTTTCTCATGGGATCCTTCCAGATCAGGATTGAAAATTAGGATGTTATGTATAGGATAATGCATCCACTACTTGCAAATACAATTTCTGTGTTGCAGTATCACATCTTCACACAGGGATAGCTCTGAATAAAGGTGGGGTAGGGATAGTCAACAGCAGAAAAGTTTACTTCCTTTATCTAAATCTTTCATTTTCTCCAAGTTTTTACAGGAAAATATACATTGTGAACATTTTGAATGTTGGTAATAAAAGTGCTAACTTCCATACTTTAAAATACCAGATATAGAAACATGTTTGTTTCTATATTTCTGTATTTCAATAATTTGGCATTATTGCAGCTTGTAAAGGCACTAAACAACTTTAACTGATTATATGTGAGAGAAAAGTTCCCTGATGATGGGCTCTAGCACAAGCCTGAAAGCTTAGAATACTAAACTTTTAGTCCTGGTGACTGACTTCAATTGATTATATATGACTTAGCTTGTATCATGCCACAGGCTCAGCACAGATATAATGCTTATGTAAGAATTTTGTGGAAGATAAGTAATTCTGGCATTGGAAGTAGTACAATAAAACAGTTTATATGGATGTGCAAGATTTTTTTTGCAATTTTGATACCGTATTCCATACATTGTCTTCCATACATTTTTTTGCAATTTTGATACCATTGTCTTTTGTTCTTTAAAAAAGAAGACATTCAGCAAATAGGATTTTTCCTAAGACAAAACTTAGAAGAATCTCATTTGTTGATGCCTTCAGAAACAGTAACTAACACCAGCCAGAGGGGGCAGGGGGGCGGGGTTAGCAAAAAACAATGTATAAATGTCTAATGCTTGTAAGCTGCCAAGAGCCTTCGGAGATTGGTGGCATAGAAATGTGTTAAAATAAATAGTAGTGATTTTAAAAATTAAAACTTTCAGTGTTGTATAAATATTAAATATTCTTAGATATATCATTTGATTATTCATTTTCTAAGAGTTTAACACATTTAATTTTGGTTTATTTTGCAAGCATTTAAAACATGTATGTTCTTCTGTTACTTTTTCATGCTATTTTAAAATGATTGAGTTTTTTATTTATGGTGAAGGAATTATCTCTAAACAGCAGGTGGCACAATGGCCAACAGAAGGAGAGGCTAGGTTTATGCTTCTAATGCACTTGCTTCTTACATCCTATCTTAAAATCCAGAGAACAGAACAGAAACAAAGACAGATTATTGAACAATGTATTAAGTATGTGTTTCAAACAGTGGTTTGAATGAATAGTGAACTGAATTGAAATTTGATTTAAGCCCCCTCACATAATAATAGAAAAGCACAGTAAGTTTTCCAAACAAAACCAAACAAATTCTTAGAAAGTTTACATATGTATGGATATGACTGTTACATTAACAGCACTCTTTTCTCTTTGGGACTGAGCAATATTAACAATTTCCTGTAGTTAGGAATGAGCAGGGGTCAAGTCAGAGAAATGGTAGTGACAGCTTTGCACTACCTGGAAGATTTTCGCCCTTAAGGGAATACTTGGCATAAATCAATGAAACTGAAACCATTCTTCAGTGCTTCTTCCTGAAAAGCCATTCAAATTGAAATTCAAGCAATGCCTAGTCAGTAACATTTGCACAACCTAACCTTGTCAGTAACCCCCCTCCCCCCATGTACTTTGTGTATTAGCTGACTAAAAGGCTAATTGCCTCATTGAATCTTGGCTACAGAGGGTGGGTAATGCTACTAATTTTCCAACTTCTATAGCTAGGATCTTTAGAAGGCTGCATTCTAAACTGCGGAATAATAGAAATAAGCAAAGAGGAGAAAGTTGCTGCCACCGCTGCTCCAGAGGAGGATGAGAAGGATACCAGGCAGGATGGAGGAAGCCTGCCCAAAAAGGCTCCTCTGCTGGAACCTGCCACACCAGTGCTACCCCTGCTGCCCACTTGCCTGGCCAGCCCATGCCAGCTGCTGCTGTACTCACTGCCCCATCAGCTCTTAGAGCACATCCGAGGAGGAGGAGATGGGAGATGGAGGGCGAGTGCCTGGATCTCTGTCTTCAGCAGCTCTACAAGTAGGCTAAAGCATCGCTTTTGTATCCTAACAATTCTTAAGATGGCGCCACAGATGGCATCCTCAGTGAAGCGAGTCCTTTGCATTTCTACAGTTCTCTGCAGTTCCAGAAAAGAACTCCTAGACATTGGAAGGCACACTTTTCTGTTGAACATCTTACTTCATTGATGATGATGTTATTATTTCATTTACTGTTATCTTGCAAGTATGCTGAGAGCATCTCTACCGGAGTCAAATTCTTTGCATGTCTGACCATGCTTGGCCAATAAAGTATCTGAATCTGAAAAGAAATCAGATACTATAGTGAAAAGTTAAATTCTTAGTTTTTGCACAATTTGAGCAGCACGTAAAAATGAATCCTCCCTATCCTTCTACATTCAGTTGCACTGTTTATGCTTTCTTGTTAAGGGTAAATAAATAAATTCTCCTATGAAAACATTTTAAGCTCAATGGTAGGCAAATAATGTAAAAGCAGGGCAAACATGTTAAAAACTCATTTAGAAAAAAACTTTGATTCTTCTCACTTTCCTCTTTTCATAAATCCTTGTTTTATTTAAGGTAATTGGGCTTTCTGGGATAAGTGCTGCCAGCTGTTCTCAGAATAGAAACAATACTCAGGATTCTGACACTGAAGAGTAAAGTGGGAGAACAGTACACATATTGAAATACTAGCCAAAACCCTGATTGCAATCAGCATTAAACAGATATCAGCCCAAGAACATATGTTGCATATTTTGAAGTATAAGCTACCTTCTATTTGTTCTGCTGCAGTTGAAAAATAAAGCATATTTTAGTTAAAAAACAGATGAGCAGCAATAAATAACCAAAACAGTAATCATCTGTGTTTTAGTTTTATATTGCATTTGTTTTGTCAGTCACTCAGAGAATCTGGGCAGTTGTTTAAATTAGGGTGATAACAGTATTTTTGATTCAAAGAAAAAAATATGCAACTGCTCTAATGCTGTCTGGTGCTCCCTAAGTTTCTCTGTATGCTCCAAAGCATCTTTTCCCCTTCAGATCTGAAGCATTTTACAGCTTTAATAGAAGTCATAGTAGTAAGAAATAAAGCTCTGCAGTAGGCTACATAATTCTGATTTGAACGTACATTATATATATTGCTCTAAAATAATTCTTCCAATCTTAGTGATCACCCAAGCTGTGAATGTTGACATAATCCTTTCTGAAGCATATCCAACATTAAGTTGCAGCCTCTTCACTTTTTCTCCTTGAAATTCATGTTGAAAATTCTGATTAATAATCCTGGAAAGAAAGAACAAGTTAACACTAATTCAAGAGAACAGTTCCAAATAAGGCAGCTACTGTATCTATAGACAACATTAAGACATTGAAACTTTTGTCCAGTCTAAGAACTAATTCCCACAATCAAGCCAATGAAGCATCGCTTAGGATGGATATATAATCAGTTTCAGTATTAAAAACTATACAAAGGAATCAGTTGCATCAGTATTGTAACAAACAATAGTCATAGCTAGATTATGGATGCCCTCCCTATATGTTTATATATTTTCTAATGTTGGATGCAGCTGTTGATTGAATCAGGAATTATTAGCTGTTGATTGAATCAGGAATTATCCTAGTCCAATAGGACTAGGACTGGTGAGATTCAGGCTTAAGTGAGCCATTTAGGGCAATTTGTATTTCTTGGCTTACCTTATTTACAGTATATTGGTCTTTTCTGGAGAAAGCTTAGTTTATTTGCCTTCAGATACTTAGATTTCATACTATCTGGGTTGGAGTACTTGAAGGAAAAAAAGGAAAAAGGCTATGTGTGATACCACAGATCATCAGCTCAAATCCAGATGGTGTCCCAGGGATTCATATAGATTTCAGTGTTGGATTTCTAAAGTATCTCACAATTTATTGGCCATGAGAAAAATAGAAGTCTTCTGTACAATCTGGACTCTAGTATGAATAAGAGCTTGATCATCCCACTGTAGAATTACTGTGCAGAAATGAATATCAGTTAAGAATATCCAAGTAAATTTAATCCATTGTACTTCATTGTTCTGTGCAACTTATCTTCCAAGGCAGTTTTCATTCCCCAGCTAGATTTAAAATTATCCTACTTTAAAACCAAATTAAAATAGTCCCTTTAAAAAACTGAGCAAAGCAATAAAACAAGAAGTGTTCTGATTCTTTGCCATTAACTCTTGTTTTGCTTTTTAAGCAGAGAACACATAATTATTTGCTACTGGATGTTCCTGACACACGAGAACAACTAGTCCATTACCGGAATGCAGCAGAAACAGCCAGAAGTGAGCTTGCCGCACTCTTAGTGAAGTATGAATGTGCCCAAGCTGAGGTATGTTTTAAAAGAGATTTTTTCTCCATGAAAATATTTATTAATAACAGCGTCTGTTTATTGCATGGTATATGCCACTGCATGTTTAATTAAAGCTCTCTTCTTTTGGTACAGTATTTACGCATTTTAGCTATTATATCCTCTCTATGTTTAGAGGTCAGATCAGAAGGATTACAAATAGCTCCAGAAAGAGTGAAATGGCTGGGCCAGAGCGAAAATGAGGCTCAGCTGCGGATGTGTCTGGAGGGGAAAGGAAAGTCCAATGCTGTAAAGAACAATACTGAAGAGGAACCTGGAATGTAAGATCTATGAATCAAGGTGAGCTGGATGTGGTCAAACATGAGATGGCAAGATTGAACATCGACATCTTAGAAATCAGTGAACTAAAATGGACAGGAATAGGTGAATTTAATTCAGACGACCACTCTGTCTACATTTGTGGACAAGAATCCCTTAGAAGAAATGGAGTAGCCGTCATAGCCAATAAAAGAGTAGGAAAAGCAATATTGGGGTACAGTCTCCAAAATGACAGAATGATCACAGTAATCCAAGTCTAAGCCCCAACCACTGATGCTGAAGAGGCTGAAGTTGACTGGTTCAATCAAAACCAACAACACCTTCTTGAACTCAAACCAAAAAAAGATGTCCTTTTCATCATAGAGAATTGGAATGCTAAAGTAGGAAATGAAAAGTTAACCAGAATAACAGGCAAGTTTGGCTTTGGAATACAAAATGAGGCAAAGGCTAACAGAATTTGTCAAGAGAACAAGCTGATCAAAACAAATACACTTTTTCAGCAACCTTGGAGGTGATTCTACACATGGACATCACCAGATAGTCAATATTGAAATTAGATTGTTATATTCTTTGCAGATGGAAAAGCTCTGTACAGTCAGTAAAAACAAGACCTGGAGATGACTGTGGCTCAGATCATGAGCTTCTTGCAAAATTAGGCTGAAAAGGAAGAAAATAGGGAAAACCACTCTGGCATTCTGGTATGACCTCAGTGAATATACAGTGGAGGTGAGGATTGATTTAAGGGATTAGCTCTGGTAGACAGAGTCCCTGAAGAGCTATGGACAGAGGTGTGTAACATTGTACAAAAGGCAACTACTAAAACCATCCCAGAGAAACAGAAATGCAAGAAAGCAAAGTGGCTGTCTGATGAGGTTTTATAAATAGCTGAAGAAAGAAGGAAAGCAAAAGGCAAGGGAGAAAGGGAAGGATATACCCAACTGAATTCAGGTTTCCAGACAATAAAAGGAGAGATAAGGCCTTCTTAAATGAACAGTGCAAAGAAAGAAAGGAAAGCAATACACTGGGAAAGACTAGAGAGTTCTTAAAGAAAATTAGAGATATCAAGGGAACATTTCATGAAAGATGAATATGATAAAGGACAAAAATGGTAGGTACCTAACAGAAGCAGGAGAGAGTAAGAAGAGATGGCAAGAATACACAAAAGACCTGTACAAGCAAGATCTAAATGTTCCTGATAACCAAGATGATGTGGTCACTGACCTAGAGCCAGACATCCTAGAGTGTGAAGTCAAGTGGACCTTAAGAAACATTACTAACAGCAAAGCTAGTGGAGGTGATAATATTCCAGCTGAATTATTCAAAATCCTAAAAGATAATGCTGTGAAAGTGCTGCACTCAATATGCCAGCAAATTTGGAAAACTCAAAAGTGGCCACAGGATTGGAAGGGGTCAGTTTACATTCCAATTCCAAAAAAGGGTAGTGCCAAAGAATGTCCAAACTACCGTACAATTGTGCTCATTTCACATGCTCGCAAGGTTATGCTCAAAATACTATCAGCTAGGCTAGAGCAATATGTGAACCAAGAACTACCACATGTACAAGCTGGGTTTCGAAGAGGCAGAGGAACTAGAGATCAAATTGCCAACATTCATTGAATCATGGAAAAAGCAAGGGAGCTCCAGAAAAATATCTACTTCTGCTTCTTTGACTATGGTAAGCCTTTGATTGTGTGGATCACAACAAACTATGGCAAATTCTAAAAGAGATGGGAGTATCAGACCACCTTACTTATCCCTGAGAAACTTGTATGCTAGTCAAGAAGCAACAGTTAGAACTGGACATGGAAAAATGGATTGGTTCAAAATTGGGAAAGGAGTACAAGGCTGTATATTGTCACCCTGCTTATTAAACATATATGCAGAGTACATCATGCGAAATGCTGAGCTGGATGAATCACCAGTTGGAATTAAGATTGCCGGGAGAAATATC
>JANHZU010002504.1:42359-53020 GCA_032468055.1 Acrochordus granulatus | reverse complement strand
CAGCATGCTATGCTGGCTGAGGAATTCTGGGAGATGAAGTCCATACATCTCAAAGTTGCCAAGTTTGGACATGCCTGGCATAGGACCTGATCATCTGAGAGACCTATTTCATATGTGTCTGCCTGGCTTATTCAACTTGACAAGTTGGGCACACCACAAGTTCTTTCAAATAAACAATGTAAACTACCACTACCCCAGGAAGTATGTTTTCTTTGTCACAATGCCTGACTTCTGGAATGAGATTCCCCTGCAGATCTTAATTGCTCCCACTCTGTTGGCACTCTGGAGATCCATAAAGATCTGGTTGTTCTCTCAGGCCTAGGATGGCTGGAGCCTCTTCCACTAGATGTTAGCTGGTGGGATGTTTGGGGGTGTCTATGTAAGTCAAAGTTTCCAGGGACAAGCAGCACTGCAGATGCTGGGCTACTTCAGTTGGTAGAGCAGCTGTGTGTTCTTGAAAATCAACTTTCTGCACCATAACTTTCCCACCCTTGTGTTATCTTTTTTTAAACCAATGCTTGCTGCTCTTGTAGAGTATCTCAATTTCTTGTCCATTATTGCTTCCAGTCTTCCACAATCTTCATTAGAGTTGAAAGCTTCACATTTCTACAACTTGCTATGGCATTAACTTTATAATCAGTTAGGCAAACTGATTTTTAAAGTAAATCTGTGTACAGATCAGTGTATTTTACACAGCTAATTGAGCATGAAGTAGATTGTACATGATTGCATCAGTCTACGATGCACAGTATGCTTCACTAGAAATAAGCGACTATTAGCATATTCAAAGATATGCCTATCTTTATCCTGTACTTTTTAGTAAGAACTACTGCGCCAAATCTTTGAGAAAAGGTACATGGGAACAAATTTGGAAACATATAGTGGAGAAAAGACAAAGGACCACAGGATCTTCCTTCCTATCTTTGTATCCTTTTTTCTTCCCAATATTTTTTTCTTACAATTTCACTTGCTTTTTTTTCACCTCCCAGTCATCATGTAAATGATGAGAAAGGGATGTGTTAAGCTGGCTTCCTGTTGCATTATAATTCCATGTTGCCTTATAATTTAGCAGTTGCTTCCCCATGAGAAAACTCCTCTTAGTTTTAAAAAACAATATAGATCTACAGTCCTTTTCTGAATGAAGTATGTTGTTTGAAGGGTTATGCTCTTCATCTATAAATGTATTGTAGCCCAGATTTGCTTAAATTTGGGCTGCTTTTCTGTAAGTATAAAGCATGCTGTCCCAAGCAACCTGCCTTTGTCCCCTGAAGAGATTATGTCTATATTCTACCCACCACCACCACTGAACCATGATTATAAACTGGAAAATCTTACACCCTTTAGATCTCTATTCCCTGCCTTTTCACTCCCAGCTCAGACCTCACCAAGCCTATTTTTGAGACTATCCTGACATCAGCTTTTTCCAAAAGAAAACCCAGTATTGGAGTTTGTCAGGTTCTGCATCATAGATATAAATATCTAGGCTGCAAAAATCAGGCTAGCTACCCCTAGATTGCAGCAGGGATTTTCTTGTATGCCTGTTTTGCCCTCTCATGGTCACCCTGATTTTTGCAGCCACCATTTAAATATGGTATGTATATGTCGATGAATATTCTCAGTCATCCAGGTGGAATTGTCTGGAGGTTGAGTCATGGCAACTCAACTTCTTTTATTTTTGCTGCTTATCCAAGTAGCTTCTTCAATCTGAGAAAAAGTTGGTTGGGGGACCCCATATATGTCTTCCAGGGTGGCTGCGTCACTTAACCTGATTAGGCTTGTTAGATGGACAATACTGTAGGAGATGTGAGTAGAGAGAGTGTCTTTGGGATGTAGATGTTCAACTCCTAAATCCCTTTCTCATCCTCAAGTGGGTTGTTAAGTGTGATCGCCCTGGTGAACTTTTGATGTGGTCTTAATCTTCCTGAGAACTAATGAAAGAGCAGTATGAAAAATGGGGGACAAGTTGTGTCTGAGGCCTCCCCCTCTATTGAGGGAAGGATTTTCCATTTTGGCATAGATAGATTCCTTCATTCCTCTCTCAAACCACCTATCTTTTCTGTCCAGAATGTGAACATTATTGTCCTCAAAGAGTCCTTTTTTCTTTAGAGATGAAGGTAAAGTGCAGATTCTAATCCTGTGGTGTTACTTCTCCTGTGCTGGGTCACCCTTTTGTGCAAATGCTGCTTGGTTTCTCCAGTGTAGAGCTCTGAACACTCCTCACAGCACTGGATTGCATATTTTACATTGTTCTTCTTATGTTTTGGTGTTTGATCTTTAGAATGTACAAGCTTCTGTCTCAATGTGTTGGTGGTTTGAAAAACACAGATATGTGGTGTTTTCCAAATGTCCTTTTTAGCTTCTCTGATGTACCAGCCATGTAAGGAATGATGAGATTCTCCTGTTGACTCTGAGTCTCAGCATTGTCTGCCGTTCTTTTGTTTTGCTGTTTTCTCCATAACAAGATCCCTGTGAGGTGATTTGGGCTGAGAGAGAGCGACTGGCCCAAGGGCACCCAGCTGGATTTCATGCTTAAGGGGGGACTAAAATTTACAACCTTCCAGTTACTTAGCCACTAGACCAAACTATATTATTCTTATGTGATGCATACATTTACTTGGAAGTATTTTATTTTTACTTTTTATTTTATGGCTTGCTTTGATTTAGATGATTGTGGTAGAAATGTAAATGTTGATAATGTATATCAGAACTAGATACTGAAAGAATACATTTTAAGAGTGGATAGTTCAGCTCATATGTAATATTTGCTTGCATCCAGTGGATTACAAGACAGTATAATGAAAACAAAGCAAAAGATTACTGCAGTATTCCTATATTTCATAAGGTTTACCAAATCCTTAGCCCAGTGTTGGAATTTTTCTTACTACAATCAGCTGATAATTAGTTCTACAATGGAATGTATCCTTCTAACACAGAGGGACAGATTAGAAGTCAAATGCAAAATAGGTGAAACATATACAGTATTCAATAAATAATTCAGATTTTTGTTTTGTAAATATTCTACATTAAAGGTTTTAACAGAGTTCTAATTTTACTGACTGAGATGGCTTAATATGATGTTGGTTGAGAAATGAATGCTAAGATCATACTATATTGCCACACCTGGCCTTTCTCCTAATCTTTTCATTGCTTTTGGGGAGACAATAAACAATTCCCTCTTTTTTTTCCTAGCACAATAAAGTAATGTTTTGCTCATATTGTGCTCTAATTGATATATTCTTACCTCATTAATCCAGAATATTAAAGTTAAAACATAAAACTTTAATATTCTAGCTAAACTAAAAACAGAAGAATTTTTAGCTTGCCTGATATGAATGAAATTGTCCCATTACTTGCAGCCTAGATATTTATATCTATGATGCAGAGAAATGCCCATTACTTGGAAGCTGGTATTGTAAGAAGACTGCCAGCTGATGTAGAAGACATGTAAAAAATACCCTTGAGCCAATAAAAAAGAGTCATTATGCTGATCAGTAGAAAATGTAATATGTACAGTATTAGGCAATATCTCTATTAGTAGTAGATTTATTTATTATAAAGTACAGTACAACAAAAAGCAATAATACTATAACATACTAGAATCAGTTATAAAACACAACTAAAAGGCACATAATATATAATAATGCCAGCATCTGTGCATTATTAACAGACTAAAAACTAGTAATATTGCTTTACAGAGGCTAATAAATAATTTTTTTTAATGATTTATTAATGAAACTTGATTCCAAGTTGATTCTAAAGAATTGAAATCAGGTAAGAAAAGCCTCTCAGCATGAGATAGCTATTCTAGCACTCAGGAAATCTAGTAGATCCTGGTGCAGGAATCACAAGCTCATGAACCACCAGATTTTCAAATACCTTGTTCCAATACATAGGGCATGTTAACAACAATAATTTGTACCAGTATCTCAAAAGCCAATATAATAATTGGCAATAAAAAGTGTTGCCAATATTTCAGACTAGTATGAACAGCAGCACTCTGGATATGAATTGATAGGTGAAATGAGGTCATAAATAACCCAGCCATTAAACTTCTTCAATAATCCAAGAACCAATTAATCAACTGTTCCTACAAATACTGTATTCCACAAATAGAAATCATAGCTTTTAACTGCTTTTTTAATGAAAAGCTTTAATGACAATCTATCATGGATCTGAATTCCCAGTTTCCTCACAACCAAAGAGATTTGCTACTGCAACTTCAAAAACCAAAAAAATCCCAAAAGCTTGCAAGGAGAGATAAAAGATAACATGACTGGAATGGATTAATCTTTCCATATTTAGTTTAAGTCAGAGATAGCAAGCACGTCCATTGAGAAATCTTGCCTCGACAGCTGGAAAGAGATGTTCATATTTGTATGACTGACGGAAGGGACAGATTAATAAATCTTCAAGTCATTAGCATTGTATTTGATAACTGAATTGGAGGGAAGAAATCAGAGAGCATATGTACAAAGAAACTAATAAGGTATCCAACACTGGGCCCAAAAGAACTTCCAGTGTTAATGAGAAAGATTGAGAAATGGAACTGTTTCATGAAACTGAAAATGTCTGTAAGGGAGAAAAAATTGAAATTATGGAAAGTCCATTACCAGCATTGCCAAGGGAGATTAATTATGATAACACTATTTGAAAGTCCAAGGTGTTAAATGAGGCAAATGGATTTAAAAGCTCCAGTACTGACAAAATAGGGTTCGCCTTGGCCATCAGCAAATCATTAATGACATGATCCAATGGAGACCCTGAAGAGTATCCTGGAGGACAACCTACTTACTGAAAACTTATTAACAGAAAGGTGAAAAGGAAACTGAAAGAGAACTGTTAACTTTATCTAAAAAAGGAAAAAGTTATTGAAGTTAGAGCAACAGAAGGATAAAAAAAAAACCATTTTCTAATGATGTGTCTAAATCAATATGATTCCAAGACCTTGGCCAAGAACCACTGAAAAGGGAGAAGTTTTATGAGTCTTAAAAGTTAAGAAAAAAGGGAGAAAAGGTGAATAAAGAGATGAAGGAAAAAGATCAGAAGGACTGATAATATAAGGAGCTTCCATAATTACTTTGACTGCCCCTCCTTTAAAAAGGGAAAAAAGGAATACTAGAAGCAGATAAGAAAATTGCATGCCAGTTTTTGTGGCTGTTAGACTGAATTAAGTAACAAAGAATGGAAGAGAAGAGAAAAAAAATACACAATTCAAGAAATAAATTCAAGGTACAGTACTGCATTTAATTAAACTTTATTGAAAGTGGGATATTAGCAGATATTCAAATTGACAAGTACTGCAGTGATTTCAGGTTGTGTCGATGTGTTGAAAGAAAAAAGCCAATAAATGATTGATTTTACTTTTGATAAGGCATCCAAGTCAGGCCCACAAGGTGACAGCAAAGAGTCAAAATTTTATGCATCTCTGTTACATCATCTCATAGAGGTCTGGATTTTTGTCATGCAGGTATGGTCGACCTAATTTTTCAGAAAGTAAAAATCAGCTGTTGTCTTGATCTTGTTCCTTTCATTAGATAAACAAGCACCTTACTACTGGAAATTTAAAGCACAAACACCCAAGAGAGTTTTGAACGCTGCATCAGTAGAATCTGTTTCCAGTTAAAAGGATAGGTTTGTATTTTAAAGCCTCTGTCTTAAGTAGAAGTTGAGACAATTCATATAATTGTGATAAAATTGACATTATAGCGTGCTAGAATTATACTGGCTGCATGGTGGCTGAGCAGTTAAGACACTGGGCTTGTTGGCTGGAAGATTGGCAGCTTGGCAGTTCTGGGTCCAAGCGCTGCCACGTAATGGGTGGGCTCCCGTTACTTGCTCCATCTCCTGCCAACCTAGAAGTTCAAAAGCATGTAAAAAAATGCAAGTAGATAAATAGGTACCATCTTTGGTGCATTCTGTGCGCCTTGGTGTATAGTCATACCAGCCATATAAGCATGGAAATGTCTTTGGACAAATGCTGGCTCCCTTGGTTGGGAATCAAAGATGAGTACCGCCCCCTAGAGTCAGACATGACTGGAAAGGGAAACCTTTACCTTTTAAAAATCTTTCTAGAATTATACTATTCTAATAGTTCCAAACTTTTTAAGTGTTTGAAAGAAAAAAATACATAATAAGCCATTTTGAATTATAGTGATCATTCCTCTTAATGATGATAACTATAGCTGTTCCTTGACTTACAAACATTCATTTAGTGAATGTTTAAATTTATAGTGGTACTGAAAATAGTGACTTATAACCAGTCCTCACACTTATGACTGTGCAGCATCCTCACAGTCACCTGATCAAAATTCTTGTGCTTGGTGACTGGCATGTATTTACAACAGTTGCAGTGTCTCAGAGTCATCTGATTGCCATTTGTAACCTTCCCAGCCAGTTTCCAACAAGCAAAGTCAATGGGTAAGCTGGATTTGCTTGTTAATCATCATTAACAACTGCAGCGATTCACTTAAAAAACATGGCAAAGAAGGTCATAAATTTGGGTACAACTCACTTAATTTATATAAATATAAATTTCACTTAAAATTTCTTAATTTTTATTTTAGAAATCACTTAAATTTCTTAGCAATGGAAATTCTGGTCCCAACTGTGGTTGTAAGTCAAGAACTACCTGTATTACCCTCACCCTGCCCTCAGGGCAGCAGAAGGCGAGTATTTATCTTTAACACAATGACCTAGGAAGACTTTGCCAATCTGATAAAGGTCAGCTCTTGAACACACAAATAGAGTCAGAACATGAAGTGATTTGGATATATTTTTGGCTTTGGAAAATAAAACCCTGATGTATATTTACAGTATATTTAATGGAAAGTGGATTAAAATTATTTAGAAAAACAGCATACAATATTTAAATGAAGATGTAATAATTATATTAGCCATGAGAATTGTGTATCTTAGAAGAAAATGCTTCCAGTTACATAGGATAGAAATGCTGAATCCCAGTGTGTGTGTGTTTATGTATATTGTATTGATTATGAGTGTGTGTGCATGATGTGTCTATGTATGCATATATATCAGACACACATGCTTCTTGTGAATGTATGTATGAGAGTACATTTCTAACCAAACTTTCACTTTTGGATTGAAAGCTGGTTCCAAAATGAGGAATCCACCTCTGAGAGAGTTTGATTGCTAATGCTCTAAAGTTTTCCTTCCAGTTTGTCAAGGAGAAGCAAATGGGCTTTTAGTTCCATTAAAATCAAGACTTAACAATAACCAAAGTGTGTTCTTTGAGAGTTTGCCTGTCTCATTTTAAGCCAGCTTTGTGGGAATAAAGGTCCGCCACAGGAGCAGTTCTTTGGGAACAGCAAATATTTAACCAAAGACATTAAATAGCTGTAGTGTGGCTGGTAAAAGCACATGGACATTAATATCTCTCTGAAGAAACAGTAAAATATTTCTGAATAGCAGGCTGTCTGTTTCACAATTATTTATGTATACAGTCTGTTAATATCTTTCCCAATTATTCTGATTGTTGCAGAAGTGTTTAGAAGGGCATTTCAAGTCGGTTGTGGATTTTCTTGGTTTGCTGTGCATAATTGTCAGATTATTAATAAACATTTGGTTCCTTTAAGCTTGTTTCCTGAAGAACTACAATATATGCTACTTTACATGCCAATAGACTATCATTAAAAATACAGCAGTGCATTGGTTTCGCATATTTATGTACCTCAACATTTGAAGCAAGTACTTTCTGGAAGCATCAGCCTATCCAATACAGAACTGTCTACTTGGAAGGCCATCAGCTCTTCAGCTGGAGATCTTTTGCTTCACCTCTTATTTCAAACAGACATATGCCATGCATCTCTTTATATCCTGATACACATTAACATACCGACACACACACTGCTATGGTGCCTCCCACTAGTCTACATGTCAGTTCTCTTTCTGTATGTTGCAATGATTTACAATAAGCTGTCGATTTAAATGGAGGAGTACTCATCAAAGGGTATATGCTCCTTCGTTCTCCCCTCCCCGTGGTCCACTTATATTTCACTCCAGATTCCTCCAAGCCTTCTTCTTTTAAACTGGCAAACAAAATGACACAAATGGTAATGTGATTCTTCCCTGTTCCTTGAAAAGTGTTTTGCAAAGAGATGCTAAAAGCGATCTCACTTGAAGCGCTTGCTGACTTTAGAGTATGACTTGTCATTTTCAAGACAGTGACTCATGTTTTTTTCTCCCTCTTGGCAAAAATAAGACAGGGAGAGGGAGGACTCTTCATCCTGCTGCCACCCTCTTCTTTTGCCAGACAGATGAATAGAGTGATCATACCTTTCTCTTAGCAAATATTTTGTCATTGTTCAGCTGAAACATTATCCCTCCCCTCCATTGGTATCATGTCAAGAACAGCTGATCCTCTTATGCCTTCCCTCTCTTAGCAAAGGAAAAAGTTCTCAGCAAGGAAGGGAGATGTTCTGGGGAATAATCAGAGTTTCAGTCCAAGAGCTAGGGTGGCAATGATGCCAGACTGGGAGTAGGGTGATCTGAGTTCCAGACCTCCATTAGGAATGGACACCAGCCAGGTGACTTTAGGTCAGATACATTCTGTCAGCTCTTTAAGGTGGATCAGACTAGAAAAATTATACCACGTAGGTAAGTATTGCTTTTATTGCAAAGCTATAGAAATATAATCTTGTAAGTCTGAATGCACTTTCTCTCTCCTTCCCTTTATCTTTGAGTGAACTGGGAAAAAACATGTCTAAGACTTTTCCTAAGTTACATTCTTGCCTGGTACCCAGGCCCCTTTTACCTGACCATTGCCTTGGTCGCAGGTCTTCTTCCTGTCCTTCAAGGCCATTCCCTCTTCCCTCTACACTTCCTCCCAAATCAGAGCCAGCTCCTAGGACAAGACAATTGAAAAATAAGCTCCTTTGTGGCATTGTGCATCAATTGCTTTCCTATGAGAATTAGTACAAAACAAGTGGACCCAGAAAATAAGCAAGGCAAACTAAGAAGAACAAAAGTAGAGGTCTTGTACTAGGAATGCTGAAGTACTTCTACAGGTGAAAGGCAAAGGTTTCCCCTGCCAGTCGTGTCTAACTCTGGGGGAGGTGTTCATCTCCCTTTCCTAGCCAAAGAGCCAGCATTTGTCCAAAGAAGCTTCTGTGGTCATGTGACCAGCATACTATACGCCAAGACACATGGATGCTGTTACCTTCCCACCAAGGTAGGTGGTACCTATTCATCTATTTGCATGTTTACAAGCTTTCAGACTGCTAGGTTGGCAGGAGCTAAGTGGACAACAGGAGCTCACTCTGTTATTTTGTGGCGCTTGGGTCTTGAACTCAATCCACAAACCTTCTGGCTGACAAGCCCAGCATCTTATGACTGCTTGTACCACCACATACCAGATAATTTGACAGGTAGTCCTTGTTTAATTACTGTTTGGTGTTTGTTCAAAATCACAATAGTGCTGAACAGAGAGATTTATGACCTATACCTGAAATTCTGGCCACTGCAGCAACCCTCAGTCACGTGATCAAAATTCTGGCCAAACAGCATGTGCAAAACCATTGTAGCACTGAAGGCCCAGGTCTACTCTCCGTCTGTCATGCCCAAGAGACCCAGGCTGCCTGCTGTAAAAGGCCCAGCCACACATGGAAAGCTGCCTTGGCCCAGGATTCCCAGGCCAGCGACTGCACAGGACCCATTTTCACATGAAAGAATTCCACAGACTGGGAGGCCCGAACCTTTTCCCTGCCCCGCCATGCCTAGGTCTGCTCCCCATCGCATTATGTCCAGGAAGTCTTGCAGAGCCCAGCAGTGTGCATAAATTGCTCCATTTATCTTTGCATTTTTCTCCAACTGCTGACAGGTGCGCGCAGTTGATGTGAGGCGTGGCCTTCCTGCAGAGACTGCCTCACAGGATTTGAAGAAGGAGCTTTCCAAACAATCACGGAATGGACCCAGCTGTCCATGGGATGGGGAAAAGGCTTGGGGCCCCCCAGCTTGCAGCAACTTTCCACGCACTGAGCAGCCTTGTTCACTAGCTGGCCCTGGCCTCCTGGCCCACAGCAGCTTCCCAGGCACTGGGGGACTCTGTACAGTGGCCAGCCCAGACCTCCCAGGGCCATTCACACTGCTGAGGCACTCCCATGTTCTGTTTAACAACCCCTGTGATTGCTTAATGACCATAACTGGGAGGGCCAGTCACATGACATCTTGCTTAATAACTGCTTTGCTAAGCAATGGAGAATTCCAGATTCAAGAGCGATCATAAATTGAGAACTACTTGAAGTCCTTCCACCAATATTTGTTGCTTTTTTGCAAATGCTGCAATTTACTTTTGGAATAAAATATCCTTTTTCTTTATTTGGAAGGATGAGAGTTTGTTTTTCTTCATTCCTGAATTTATTTTAACCCGTGTACTCATCACTAAGGCGAGGATTTCTATGACCTAAAAGCGTTAGAAATATGCAAGCATTTATGACCATAAAATTGTTTAAATATGGCCAATTAAACCAAAAATATGACTTTACAATTTTTCTGAAATTAGCTTCCAATTTTTAAAACTCTGTGATTATACACACACACACAAATTAAAAGGTTTATTTCTTTTCATTAGCAGAAGAGCTAATATTGAAGGAATCAAATGAACATTTTGAGAGTAAAATGGTAATTCCTTGATTAGTTTTCATTTA
>JANHZU010002504.1:21668-42259 GCA_032468055.1 Acrochordus granulatus | reverse complement strand
CTTGTTTCAGATGTTAGGGACAATCATTTCTACCTCAAATTCCATTGAAAATGATTTTTTGGTGAATATTTTGGGGGTGTGGAATGGATTATCTGACTTTCCATTGTTTCCTATGGGAAACTGTGTTTCTTTTTACGAGCATTTTGCGCTAAGAGCATTCTTCCGGAACGTTTTAATCTTGTCTTTATTAAGATTAAAGATTAAGATTATTGCCTCTTGTGAGGCACCACTGTAGTTGTCTTACTGATGATGCCTGGCTACCTGGCCTCCAGATCATCCCACAGCGCCAAGTCTTTAAGCTTCTGCAGAAAACCTGAAGAGTGGTGCCCAATTGTATCCCGGGAGAATGATGTTCTAAAGGGTGGGCACCATGGTAGAAAAGGCCCATCTTCTGGACCATGCCAGCCGAAATTCCCTGGCTAATGGGATCTGTAGCATGCCCTTATTGCTGGCCTAAGTGGGATGGCTGAACCCATTAGGGCGAGAGGGTTCTTGATGTACCCTGGACCCATGCCATGAAGGGCTTTATAGGTGATAACCAACATCTTGAATTGCACTCAGAAACAGATTGGCAACCAATGCAGCTCATACAACAGTGATGTTGTGAGGGTCAGCCTTTGGACTCCAAGAACTGTTCGTGCAATTGTACTTTGCTCTAGCTGTAACTTCCAGTTGCTCTTACATGAGTAAGTAAAGCACATTGAAGTAGTCAAGTTGAGAAATGACTAGCATCTGAGTGACAGAGTTCAGGGACTCCGGATAAAATATAACCAAAATGTGACCAAAGTATGACATTTGTTACAAAATTAAGCAGAAATATGACACCATAAGTCAAAATATGACATTTCAGGCAAAATAAAAAGCATCTAATTCTCACCAGATTACTCTAAAACATGTTTTAACTTACTTATAAATTCAAATACAGGTTCCAGAAAAAATATATGTCATA
The DNA here is from genome assembly GCA_032468055.1 of Acrochordus granulatus. Classification (NCBI taxonomy): domain Eukaryota; kingdom Metazoa; phylum Chordata; class Lepidosauria; order Squamata; family Acrochordidae; genus Acrochordus; species Acrochordus granulatus. Next base: position 41,310 of record JANHZU010002504.1, on the reverse strand, counting down.
GAAATCCTCGCCCTGCTCATCACAGTATGCCGGCTGAGCCATTCTGAGAGTTGGAGTCCATGCATCTTAAAGGTTGGACACACCTGGTTAGATGCATTGTTTTCATTGTTTGGCTCCGCTGATTTAACATCAACGATATTCTGGATGCTGCTTCTACAGTATTTGCATTTGTTGTCCCTTTTATGAATTCTATTTAGTTTCATAAATTACAAGTACAAAGAGTGTCTGAATCTTGGTCTAGATCAATGGAGGATCTAGAACTAGATTCAGGCATTATCCTACAATGCTAGATACTTTTCCCCTTTATTCCTACCTCACAACCTTTTGGAAATGAAATTGTTCAAGTATGGGTAAACACATCTGAAAGTGTATTCTTTAGATCTGTGGCCCTAAGCCAAGGAAGACTTTTATTTTCTTAATTAGAATAACCCCTTCATCTGAGATTAAAATTAACCTGGGTGCCAGTTAAGATTGTATAAATTGGAATAACATTATTTCATTGGTTATTTATTATTAAATAAAAAATAAAATTAATTGCAAATGGAATGATCACAATGTGCAATCCAAATCAGAATTGCTATTTTTGTTACTACTGTATTTTTCAGTTTTTAAGAGCAGATAAACATACAATGCATTGCAATAGCATAAATTAAAATTTAACAGACCATGAATGACATTTATATTAATTTCCATGTCCAAATTCGGATAATATGCTAAACTGCAAGTTAAGTAAATATACAGTATCAAGGACAAACCATCATTTCAAATGTTGGGAAAGGTATTTCTCTGTAATGACAATTCAGATTCAGATTCAAATACTTTATTGGCCAAGCATGATTAGACATGCAAAGAATTTGACTCCGGCACAGCAGCTCTCAGTATAATTGCAAGACAACAGTAATTTTACCTAAGGTTAGAGTTCAGCTATAATATTAATCCTAAACAATATGGAACTTTGCAAAACATAAAAATCAAATCTAGAAGTTAGCAAGAATAAATAATAGATCTGGGACCTGTTGCTTCTTGTGCCAATCCATCAATGTCCATTTAGAAGCTCAAGGTTCATTGTGAGCAGTTCATTCATTTATGTGAATGAATCAATCACTTAGGACACCAACCTGAGTGCCAAATTTGAGGGGGGTAATCTAATAAAGAGAATAAAATGTCTATATGTGTGTATGTAGGGTGGAGATGCCTACTTTATGGATGGCCTTGAGTCTCAGTTATTAGGAGCTAGTTTAGGACTGCCAGTGATCCTGAGTGAGACAACCTTCAGAAATACCATGGCAATCAAACCCCTTTTTGTAATAACTTGTTAAAATTTTGTCTCTCTTAACCCACAGAAGCTTTGTATCATACAAATATGTATACGGCCCCCAAATGCTCAGTTAACTTGATTGCTAGAACTAAAAGAAGAGATGGAAATATAATCAGAGAACAAAATGCACACTTTGATTGCAGGCTGATCTCCCAGTTTAATAGTACCTTTATGTGTGTCTGTTTTGACTACAACTAGTAATTGTTACCTTGAATTCTGACAGAGGAAAATGATGGAGAGATACTCTGCTCAGGACTGAAATAAATAATTTATTGGTGGCGTAGGGTGGCTTAAAAAGAAAATGAGTTTTCTACTCAAGAGTATAGAATAGTATATTTCTACATAAATAAAAACAGTATTTCTGTGATGCTAAGATAGTGAGGAAAACTATATTAGGCATACAAAACCAGAAAAAAAATGAAATAAACATAAGAAATGTCAGGGACAGGATACAGCTAAGCTAGGAATAAACCGGTGTCAGCTTTCAGTCAGTGGCCTAGACAGAGGTTTGAAAGGTTCCTCCTCACATCCAGTTTGTGCTAGACATTAAATCATTAATAGACATTAAAGACTGATTTGTGAGCAAAAGTTTATTCACTGATAATCATAGTTTGAGGATTAAAAGGGAAGAATTTTGCGTGCTGAATTTATATTATTTTAAATTTTCACTGCTTCAGCTGGATCCAGGAAGAGAAAAAAATTCTCAATGGTAATCATGTTTCTGGCTTTTGAAATTTTCATGGGCATGACCTCCAATCTTTAATATTGTTGCTGATTTTTTTTTTAAATGAAATTTGCCTTCATTTAAAACACAAACTGAACATTCTCGGGCTGTTTTAATCTGTACCCATCCTCACTGAAGCCATTGGTGGATTTAATTCAGATTTTGGAACAAACCTCAGACTACATAACTGGTGAAGGATCAATTCTTTCCAAATAAAAATAAATGTCACAAAGGACAATATGGGAAGTCTATAACTGGTAGTCAGTCTATATGGTCGTTAACAGTTGAAAACAACTTGAATGTTGTTTTTCAAGCAATCATTGATTATTTTTAACATGCTTATCCTGGTTTTCATTAAAAGCAATCCAAAAATGGGATTGTCATTCAGAGGAAGGTATGCATTAACTGTCTCCTGCAGTTTGTTCAAATTCATGTTCATTGTTCAATTTCCTTTAGAATTGACTAGAATTAGAATTAGAATTGATTTGATCTCCTTGCAGTCCAAGGGACTCTCAAGAGTCTTCTCCAGCACCACAATTCGAGGGCATCAATTTTTTTGGATGCTCAGCCTTCCTTATGGTCCAGCTCTCACAGCCATACATTACTATGGGGAAATAGTAGGACGTTGTCCTTTGTCAGCTATGTGATGTCTCTGTTTTTTAATATGCTGTCTAAGTTTGTCACAGCTTTCCTCCCAAGGAGCAAGCGTCTTTTAATTTCATGGTTGCAGTCACTGTCTGCAGTGACCTTGGAGCCCAAGAAAATAACATCTGTCACTTGCTTCCATTTCTTCCCCTTCTATTTTCCAGGAAGTGATGGGACCAAGATCTTATTTTTTTAATGTTGTTTCAAGCCAGTTTTTGTACTCTCTTCTTTCACCCTCATCAAGAGGCTCTTTAGTTCCTCTTTACTTTCTGCTATTACACTGGTATCATCTGCATATCTGAGGTTGTTGATATTTCTCCTGGCAATCTTAGTTCCGGCTTGTGATTCATTGAGCTCAGCATTTCACATGATATATTCTGCAAAAAAGTTAAATAAGCAGCGTGACAATACACAGCTTTGTTATACTCCTTTCCCAATTTGGAAATAATCAGTTGTTCTATGACAGGTTCTAACAATTGCTTCTTGACCTGCATACATGTTTCTCAGGAGACAGGTAAGGTGGTCTGGTACTCACATCTCTTTAAGAATTTGCCACAGTTGTCGTGATCTACACAATCAAAGGCTTTAGTAGAGTCAATGCAGCAGAAGTATGTTTTTCTGGAACTCACTTGCTTTGTCCATGAGCCAGCAAATGTTGGTAATTTAACCTTTAGTTCTTCTGCCACTTTGAAACCGAGCTTGTACTTCTGGTAGTTCTCGGTTCACATACTACTGAAGCCTAGCTTATAGTATTTTGAGCACAACCTTGTTAGCATGTGAAATGAGTGCAATTGTATGGTAGTTTGGACATTCTTTTGCACTGCGCTTCTTTGGACTGGAATGTAAACTGACCTTTTCCAATCTTGTAGCCACTGCTGAATTTCCCAATTTTCTGGTATATTGAGTGCAGTGCTTTAACAACATTATCTTTTAGGATTTTAAATAGTTCAGCTGGAATATTATTATGTTCAGTAGCTTTGTTGTTTGTAATGCTTCCTAAGGCCCATTTGACTTCACACTCCAGGATGTCTGGCTCTAGGTCAGCGACCATATCATTGTGGTTTTGAGGAACATTTAGATCTTTCTTGTATAGATTGCTTGTGTATTCTTGCCACCTCTTCTTAATCTCTTCTGCTTTTGTTAGGTCTCTACCATTTTTGTCCTTCATCATGCCTATTTTTGCATGAAATGTTCCTTTGATATCTCCAATTTTCTTGAAGAGATCTCTAGTCTTTCCCAGTCTATTGTTTTTCTCTTTTTCTTTGCATTGTTCATTTAAGAACACCTTCTTATTCCTCCTTGCTTTTCTCTGGAAATCTGCATTCAGTTGGGTATATTTTCCCTTTCTCCCTTGCCTTTCACTTTCCTTCTTTCCTCAGTTATTTGCAAAGCCTCATCAGACAGCCACTTTGTTTTCTTGTGTATATTTTTCTTTGGGATGGTTTTAGTAGCTACCTCCTGGATACAATATTATGCACCTCCATCCATAATTCTTCAGGCAGTCTGTCTACCTGATCTAATCCCTTAAATCTATTCCTTACCTCCACTGTATATTTATAAAGGATATCATTGAGGTCATACCTGAATGCCCTAGTGGTTTACCCTAATTTCTTCAATTTAAGCCTGAATTTTGTAATAAAGAGCATATGATCTGAACCACGGTCAGCTCCAGATCTTGTTTTTACTGACTGTATAGAGCTTCTCCATCTTTGGCAGCGAAGTATGTACAAGAGATTATATATGTGGATTAACAAAGGAAACATTAAATGAACCAACATGTTGAGATGTTTGGTTTTGTTTGCAACTGAGCAAAATTGTCTGTTGTGAGATATTACTTTGAATATGAAGGAGAAGAATTTGTTTCTCATTTATCTATATCTAAGTCAAGTTCCAAAGAGATGTACGAATGAAGTGAAAAAGTGTTAGAGGTACTCAGAACAGAAAAGAGTGAAGAATGCTAACAAGCCTCTAGTTGCCATCTAGCTCCGATCATCCACACAGGGAGAAATTTCTTATTCCCAGTGTTGTGTGATTTTATTACTATTTCCCATTACTGGTTTAGTAAGCAGAACTAAAATAGAAGTTGGTAGAATGTTATTATTACTTTGCTTTGGAGAAATTTGAGAATAAAAATGAATCATCTGAGCAGAGGCAATCCTTAAACTTTTTGAATCCTCTTATGCGGGATAATTCTAACTGAAAATTGTAGGTGGATCTTTTAGTGACAAATTTAGGTTCTATAATTTATCCACATCAGGACTGCCGTCCCTCAAAATGTTGCATTAATGTGCTATGTGATAAACCATGGGCTTTGGAAGATAGTTTCCCTAACAACTACCAAGGTAGTGCACAACAGATCTCAAAATACTAAAATGATAGTTGGAAAACCAGGAAGCGTAAAACATGGAGAACATTTTAAAAGGATATGCTGAAGAGATCTTTCACTGATAGGAGCTAACTTTTCATTTTAAAACCAGGTTGTAGCCACCCTTCTTTTCTTGTTTAAAGTGGAAAGATAACTTGTGAGCTTACTTTCTGATCCACAGCCTCTGTTTCTATCCAAGGCAAACATCAAACCACTGGATAAAAATTGGGCAGAAATGGCAGATCATGTGACAGATGGAAAAGGCTTATAAATAAATAGGAAACTAATCCCTTTCGGGGTCATTTTGGGCAAAGCTGTGTCCTCCTTGGCAGGCAGAGGGGGGAGGGGAGGAGAGGGCCATAAAGTTGCTATAAAATCGCTTTTCCTCGAAAGGAGATATAGTACTGGCACATTGACTCACAGAAAGCTTTACTACTATCTGGGGCATTTGTCTAATGTTCATATTTTGCAGCATGCGCTTCCCTCCTGTTCCCCAGTTAATGCATTTTTAAGTGTCCTGGATTATGGGAAGGGAAGTACAGATGGATCAGTTTAAGATTTTCCTGGCAAATTAGCAATCCTGTCAACATTGCTTTATATCTCTCTTTGCTACAGTTGTAAATTAAAACACACGCACGCACACGCACACACACAAGATGTTTAATAGACAAGAAAACTGGATGCACAGGGTTTTTTTTTTGGACTGTGATCAATTTTCCAGCCTCTAGCATATGGTGGTGCTAGCACTTTATTTTTCAGCCATGACATTTCTTCATTTTCTTGTTGAATCAGCCTCCTGGTAGCTGCCAGCAAGCAGATCTCATCAGCTGAAAATACAAGTACATGTGTGGCAGGAACCACTCAATGGGCGAGACAGTTTAATATCTCATCTTCTGCTTTTCTTTCAACATGAGAAGATTGGTTGCAACTAGATGATCCTGTCAAAGTAGGTAACCCTTTTCTTCCCAGTAGAATGTTTGCTGTATTTGTACATTTTCTAAAAACAACTGGCTGTAACCTCAGTGCACTTCTAAGAATTGTCTAATTTTTAGTTATTCCTCTTTCTTAAGGGCTGCAGGCATTCCATGTGTGCTTGTCCCTCTCTTCTGTCAGTTGTGGTACTGATTTTGGGTATGTTTTTCTCCTGTTATGAAAAACAGACTTCTGGAATAGTTCTTTCTGGAGATACAGGAGAGAAAACAGTGGTTTCCTTTTCCACAGCAAGGAAGAACAATTTGATTTTAATGCTCCAGGAACATGCTCTCTTATGAAATCACTTGAGTGAAATGATACATTGGAATCTTTGTTTTCAATTATTTATGAATGAATACAGAACTAAGTCCACTGCTTTGGTGTTTAACTATTATGCAACTTTGCAACCACGTGCACATATAAAGCTACTTTTAAAAAGCAAAGACCGTTAATTTACTATTCACTTTAGTAAGTGTTTACATACTTTTTAAGCAGGTTGAAAATGTAACTAGCAAGCCAGGAGGCTCCAACTAGAGACACTTTTTTTAAAAAAATAATCTTATCGAGAGACAACTCTGATGTGGGCAGATGTGGCATTGCAAAAAATTATTTCATTTGCCAGCTCCCAAATTGACTTGAACCTAGCGAGGGTGAGGTTGTTTGATGGAGGCAGACATACATGGCATTGATTTATTATTTATTTTGAGCATATTTTCTTGAATAAACTTAGTGACCCAATTCATGCATCACAGGAAAACATAAACTTCAGTTTACAAGCCACATGGCTTTGTCCATATAATCCTGCTAAGCCAAAATCAAACTCACCACAAAATGTCTGAGTAGAAAGAATCAACATTGTCTTGTTGGGCAACCAAATGTCAAATAGTTCCCAGGAATAAGCAATTCAGACTAAATGATTAATTGGAAATAAATTTACTTACATAATACCATATTGTAAAAACTTTTTAAGTGGTATGCAGAGCACTTAAATGTTGGAATGAATGTCTTCTAAGAAATTTGGGAGGAAACAGATTATATTTCTTTGTGGTAAGCCCAAAGAATTTAATGGAGCCATCTCCTGAGCAGACAGTGCATTGTAAATCATTAAGAAAAAAGAAATTGCTAAGGGAGTAATGATAAAATCTCTTCACTTAAAGTTCAGAGAAAACATGGAATAAAATGGAGTCTGTGTCAATTGAGTTTCTTTAAAACTCACCTTATTTTTCTAAGAGGTTGAAATATTGTCCAGTCTCAATTATATATGTAAAGATGATCAAGTATATCACCTCCCAATGCAGTACATAATCAAATGGGTCTAGGGTGAGTTCTACCACATCTTAGTTTAGCTTGTGATCAGAAAATTCTGCCACAATGGTTGGTCAAACTTGCAGTCCTCTCTGTCTCTCATTCTGCATGATCCAGTATGGCTTTGGAATGATGAAAAAAAATATTTATTTATTACATTTATATGCCGCCCATCTCACTCTGGAAAGTGAGTCTGAGTGGCTTAATAGAAATTCTATTAAAATAGAAATGCTTACTTCCTAGGCAAAATCTTTTAACAGAATTTTGAGACTGAACACATTATAATTAGACTCATTTATTTATGAAATTTACACATTTGCTTCATTTGCAGGGGCTCTAAGCAATATAGGAGAGCAACAGGAGGGCCATTTTTCTGAGTTACACAGTAATGTTTGTGAATATATTTTTTCTTTCTAATAAACAGCATTATACCTAGTCAGATTATGCATATTACACTAAACTGGTTTTTTTTAACCATGGTATAGTGAAAAAGCCATAACTGGCAGGTTTAAAGTATATCTAAATCTATAAACCCTATTTCTCAAACCACTATACTGGAAATTACATAGCATGATAAGCTACAACGAAACATGCCACATTATACTTTAGCACACTGTATGAATTTAGTTTAATTGTCAACTTGGCGGTTCATTGTCTCCTCCAATTGACAGTACTTTTCTAGCATCTCCCCGATCATCAACTGAATATCAGGAAAATTCTCTATATTAAAGGTAGTCCATGACTTATAATTTGTTGTATAGCAACTGTTCGAAGTTATAACAGTACTGAAAAAAATAATTTACAATTGGTCCTTGCACTTGCAGTGTCCCCACAATCATGTGATCGAAATTTGCATGTATTTATGATGGTTGCGGTATCCCAGGGTTATGTGCTCGTCATTTGCAACCTTCTCGGCAGCTTCTGACAAGCAAAGTCAATGAGGGAACCCAGATTTGCTTAGTGATTCACTTAATAATTGTAGTGATTTACTTAACAACCATGGCAAAAAAGGTCATAAAATCAAACCACTTTTCTAAATAACAGAAATTCTGGTCCCAATTGTAATCATGAGTTGAGGACTACCTGTAAGTCTTTTTTGTGACTTGGTTTAGTCTAGGGCAGTGATTCTCAAACAATTTGATTGAGACCCCTTTACATTCCTAAAAGCGCCTAAGGACCCTAAAGAGCTTTGGTTTATGTGAGTTATATCTATCAGTATGTACTGTATTAGAAATTAAAACTGAGAAATGTAAAAATATTTATTTGACTTCTAGAATACACTTTGAGAATCACTGGTGTAGTAGTAAAAGGTACCAGACTAGAAACTGGGAGATCATGAATCCTTTCTATATCAGCCTTAGGAAGAAAGCAGTGAAACAGCACTTTTGTAAATGTTGCCAAGAAAACTGCAAGGACTTGCCAACCTGTCACCAGGATTGACCCAAAGACACTTTTTAAAAAAAGAAATGCATTTTTAGTTCTCTTTGTATCCTAACTCTTATGAAATAAAATTAGAAATACTTGTAGTTTTTCAGTGACTAAAAGAGTTATATGATTTAAAATGCAAGTTATGGAATAACTGCACAAAGATGTTCTCCTGAGATTATAACTCTGGTAGACCTCATGTTTGCATGCTTGCAGCTTCTCCTGCTGATATAAAGAAAGCAAATGGGCAGATATGCTTTAGCATGATTTCCTCTGACTCACTAGCTGTCTCTGTGCAGGACATTTTTCCTATATGAAACATCTATATAAATTTCTAATCAGTCTGAAATATGGTAATGTAGCCCTAGCAAGCTTTTAGTTCAGACAACTCTAATCTGCCTAAGGATTTAGAGATGGGCAAATAGCCATTTCTCTCCTTTTAAAATTGTTGTAATGACCTTTATTGTTCACCCAGACACCTAATACTCAGATTAGATTTGATATCTTAGACATCCAGATAGTACTTCAAGCATCTGAGTTATTTACAAGGATTCTATACCTTTACACTCAGAGAATATTGTGAAGATTATGAAATGGATTCTGGTTACCATCCCTGAAACTTCAGATTGCAAATGGACAATTCTGCCAGGTTTTACTACTGGAAACCAAAGATGGTTTCATCTTTGAAGTCTTTAGAGGGTAATATGCATTTTTTCTAAGATTGATTTTTAATTTGCTTAAGGAATTGCATTTATGATTATTAGCAGTGCTTCTGTGTTGATAGAGAAAATGTATTGATAAGTTCACACTGAAATATGAATTGACCAGTTTTCTTCCATCCATCATTTATTTTATCAAAGGTATACTTGTTGAAGTCAAGCTGATTCTCTGAAATAATTAAGAGCAACAACAAAAACCTGAAAGCACTTGGTATTAAACATCAATAGTAGGACTAAATAACATATCAAATTATGAAACCATGGATGTAAAATAATATCTAACAATCCTAGATATCAACACCTGTTATAGACTCTCTGTAGACTTCACATTTCAGAAATTTCCAGAAGACAGAAAATACATGGGTCAACCTGATTTCTAAGGTAAGATTTTTCCATAGTGAGGCCCTGCCACTGAAATGCCTCCATCCCACATATTTCCTAGAGTTAGGCAGAATTACAAATTTGATCAATAAATAAAGGAAGGATCACTAGTAGTTTCTCCCACAATGCACCTGTTGAGTGGATCAGTTCTGATTGGAGACTATACAATTCACAAAGGTCTCAAATTGCTACATTTGTGTGATAGCATCTTAAGAAGTAGCTGGGGAAAATACTTCTCAGATATTTCAAATTGGTCTATTTTACACAGAAGCTCCCTGAGAATTCAGGCTGGCATCTCAAAAGAAGATTTAGAGCATGCACTTTGATACATAGCTTGCATACTGGCATTAGGGTAGTATCTACCACTACTATTTGAGAAAGTTGGATATGTCCTAAACTCATTTAATGTTATGTTTACACAAAGTAACAATACCACAAGGAGTCAGTATGTGCTCCATCAATTTTACAAAAGCCTTTATGTTGATCACGTTAAGCAATGGAAAGTGCTCAGAAAAATGGGAATCCCAGCACATCTCATTATCCTCATGAGAAACATACATACAGGTCAGGAAGCCACAGTCTGGATAGAATATGGTGAAATAGACTGGTTCCAGGTTGGCAAAGGAGTGAAATAAGGCTGCATACTCTCCTCTTATTTATTCAACCTGTATGCTGAATACATATTAAAGGAAGCTGGATTGGAAGAAGATGAGTGTGGTTTTATAACTGGAGGAAGAAACTTCAATAACCTGCACTATGCTGATTACACTACCCTGATAACCAAAACTGCAAAAGATCTGCAAGCTTAGTACTAAAAGTGAAACAACACGGTGAAAAAAATAGACTAAAATTAAATATAAGGAAGACCAAATTAATAACAGGTAATCAGCCTCACAACTGACAATGAAGATAGAGAAGTGGTGGATAGCTTCTGTTTTTTGTTGATCAATCATCAACAGTGGAAGAACCAAGTAGTCAAGAAATATATCAAGGTATATATATATATACCTTGATATATATATATATAACTAGAGCTCAGTGGGAAGGAGCCATGAAAGCTTGGAAATGATATTCAAATGCCGTGATATGTCTATACCTACAAATATCAGATTTGTGCAAGTCATGGTATTCCTTGTGATATTCAATGGAAGTAAAGGTTGGACTTCAAAGAAATAGGATAAGAAGAGTATATGAATTTTGGTGTTGAAGAAGATCTGATAATACCATGGACAGCCATGAACTGATGGATCGTTGAAAAAAATAATCCATAGTTCCCAACGGAGGCACAGATCATCAGGTTCAAATTATTCTATTTCGGTCAATTGCAGGAAGACCTGGCTCTCTGGAGAAGGCTTCAATGAGGAGTTGAAAATGACTTGATGGCATTCAATCCATCAATCAATCAGCCAAAATACTTAAAAGAGTTAACACTGCAAAATGATTGTAGTTCTAATGTGAAGTTTTTCCCAAGGCCTAAACCTGAGAACTATCACATTCTGGCAATGATTAAAATCCTGTTGAAGGCTTTACCTCAGAGTTTGTGGTTTATTTGCATATTTTGCAGGGGGTGGGATGTAGTATCACTGGTTATGTTAGTTTGAAGTAGGAATAAAGCGATTTTCCCAAGAAGAAATGAAAATTATAAACAATACTTCATGTAAAGCTTATGATCTATTTCTCTGTGTTATACTTTTGACTGCTGCTGCTTAATGCCAGGTCAGTCAATAAAAAGCCTGGGTCTTATGAACAAGAGGCAGGCTGACCTGGCCTGTATTATTGAGACCTGCCTGGACTCAGAAGGTGGAGTTTACCCCCTCTGAAATATGCTTGGCTGATTTAGGGTTTGGCACTAGCCGAGACCCCAGGGTAGGGGAGGAAGGATCACAGTTGTCATCTGGGAATCTCTGATAGGCATCAGGTGTGCTACTTCACAAGTTGCCAATTCGTGAAGTCACTGTAGGCTCAAAGGAGTATTTGGAATTATTGCTTCTTTACTTGCCTCTCTGCTGAATAGCAACTTCCCTGCTTGAGTGCTGGAGGCCATCTCAAAGTTGGTTGTGGAGTTCCCCAGACTCATGATTCAATTTGCTGCCCCAGGACACATTTCTGAAGTGGCCCAGGAGTTCAGGGTTTCCATGATGGGGAAGGCCCTCTCCCAGGTCATCCATGGCCCAAGTTGGAACAGCACCCTCACTCTTGTGGCAATGTGATCTGAGAGAGGAGCTTCTTAGCCTCTCTGTCATGGCCAGATCATGCACTGGTGACTTTGAGGTTTTCTTGTGCTACTCTGCTCTGTGGGGGTATGGAGTGGGCTAGACTAACCATTTGATTGGTCCACTCCCAGAAACTGAGGGATTCAATTGGGTTTCAAGGGAGCTGGGGAAAATTCTTGCTCATCTGCTACAGAATCCTGCTGTGGCCATGGCAGTTGCCTGGAAAGGGAGTTGCTGGAGTCTCTCTTTTGGTTCACTGGTCTCATTACTCTCCATGGTTCATGGAGGAATTGAGGGAGCTGAAAAGGATCAAAAGATGCCTACAGCACTGCTGGAGGAAAACAAGGAACAAGCTTGACTGAACCCGAGCTAGAATAGTTCAGACCTATCTTGTGGTAGTAAGATAGTGGTGAAGTGTCAATACTTCTCCGTTGTTATTGCATCCATAAAATGCTGCCTGGTGGTCCTGTTTGAGGTTATCCAGACTCTCCTGGGGAAGTGCAAGGAATTTTCCATGCATCTAGAGGATTAAATCCTGGATCTATTTCCAGATGGATTTCAAGCCTGATGCAAATCCTGTGGTGGTCCCTGGGGAATGGACGTACCTAGTTATTGGGGAACAGTTTGCTTTTGTTGGATATGAGGAAGTGGACAGAATATTTTGAAATGTAAATGCCACTACTTGTGCATTAAATCCATGTTCCTCTTGGCTGATTACTGCTATCTGGGAGGTATCATGTGAGTGGATCCAAAAGAGGGTGCATTCATCCTTGTTGGAGGAGGTGTTTCCAGTTCTTTTTAAAGAGTAAGGGGCGCAGTGGTGCAAGTGGTTAATTGCTTGGCTTGCCAGCTGGAAGATCAACGGCCCAAGATCGCGACCCAGCGTTGCCGCGCAGCAGGGCAAGCTCCTGCTGTTCTGCCCCAGCTCCCGCCCACCTACCGGTTCGAAAGTGCATAAGTGCAAGTAGATAGATAGGTGCTGCCCCTTCCGGCAGGAAGGTAACAGTGTCCGTGCACCTTAGGCGTCCTGTCAGGCCGGCCACATGATCATGGAGCTGTCCAGGATGAACACTGGCTCTTCGGCTTGGAAACAGGGATGAGCACCGCACCCTAGAGTCGGTCACAATTGTCAGGGTCTCCTTTACCTTTAAACCTGCTCCTTAAGAAACCATTTCTGGACCCCACCGTTCTGGATGTTTTCCATTAAGTCTCCCACTTTCCCTTTTTAAGGAAGGTGGTTGAGAAGATGATGTCACTGCAACTCCAGAGGCTACTGGAGGAAACAGATTATCTGGACTCTTTACAGTCAGATTTCAGGCCTGGATACAGGACAGAAGCAGCATTGGTCACACTCATGGATGATCTCTGATAGGAGCAGGATGAGGTGATGAATCCATCCTTGCTCCTCTTGACATCTAGCAGCTTTCGATACCATCAGCCATGGTATTCTTTTGAGCTGACTTAAGGAGTTGGGTGTGAGTGGCACAGTTCTGTGTTGGTTCACTTTTTTCCTTCAAGGATGATCCCGATTGATATTGATAGGGAACAAGAGGTTCATCTGACAGCCCCTGCTTTGTGGGCTTGGTACTTTCTCCACTTTTTCTAAACATCTACCTGAAACCCCAAGTTGAGATCATCCTTCACCATGGGTGAGGTAGCACCAGTATGCTGATGATACCCTCTTATACATCTCTGTCCTGGGTAAAGTGAGTGATGCTATGAATATTCTTTTGCGGTACCTGGAGACAGTCAGGGCCTGGATGGGGGACAATAGAGTGCACCTGAACTTTGATAAAACAGAATGGCTCTGGGCAGAATGTCCCCTGGCATCTGGGAATTTATTATCTTTGGTCTTGGTTGGGGTTGTGCTACCCCAGAGAGACCTGGTGCATAATTTGGGGTTTTTCTGCTCTCATGATTCTTGCTAGAAATGCAGGTGATGTGCTGGTGGGGACTTTGCTGTTTTGTGTTGTGTGCCAGTTGCACTCTTTCCTGGATAGGAAGACTCTTCAATCAATCATTCATGCCTTGATCATCTCCTGCTTGGACAGAGTGTTTGCAATACACTGTATAGGAGGCTATCCTGAAAAGTATCTGGAAATTTCAGCTGGTACAAAATTTGGCCAGATCCAAATTAAGGAGTCGATTATGACCTTTAAAACCCTACATGGCATAGGGCCAGCTTACTTACAGAATCATCTTTGTCCCATTACATCAACCCATTCCACCTGGTCAGGCAGGGAGTGTACATTGTGGACCCCATCAGCCAAAGAATTCCAACTGCTGGGATCTAGTAAGAGACCCTTCTCTGCCATTGCCCTCACTCTGTGGAACATTATCCCCCCAGAGTTGGGGTGGGCCTCCACTCACCTGGCCTTTTGGAAAGAATTGAATACATGGCTCTGTGGCCTGGCTTGGGGCATACAGCTGTGGGGCCAGGTAGCACCCTAAAAGCCTTCCTTTTATGTACTGTTTTATATTTTTAATATTTCATTTGTACGCCACCCAAAGTTTCTCTGTGAGGGAAATGGGTGGTTCCAATATATGATAGATAGATAGATAGATAGATAGATAGATAGATAGATAGATAGATAGACAGACAGACAGACAGACAGACAGACAGACAGACAGATAATGCTGATATATAGAAAGGCTCAACTGAAATGTGTGCATCTTTGACATTGAGATTTCCTGAAGAGTCTACTGAAAAAAACTGTGGTGGTTGGAAATTGTAACTAAGTGCTATATAGAAAGCCAGTTTGATGTAGTGCTGTCTACTGCCAGGAGACTCTGAGTTCTAGTCCTGTCTTAGGCATGAAAGTCGGCTTGATGATTTTGGGCCAATCACTTTCCCTCAGCCGAACTCACTACACACAGTCTTGGAGGAAGGAGTATTGGTATGTTTGCTGTCTTGAGTTGCATATAAAAATAGCAGAATAAAAAATCTTTAAAAAATGACCTTGAGGACAGAAGGAAGAGCTGCAGTCTAGATAATGTTCTGATAAATGAAATATGAGTTGGAAGGAGGTGTGGAGATGGAGAAAATGTTTCAGAGGGATCCTCCTTAGTTTTGGGGAGAATAAAAGCAAGAGAGGGAAGAAGTACTTTCAGATCTGCAAGATCCTGTTACTGTAATCTTAAAGGAAGTGTTAGTACTCATGATTTGTCTGGACTATTTCAAAGGACTGACAGAAATGTAGACTGGACATGCCTTTGAGAACACTTTATGTACAAAATCCTACCTTTCTTCTGTTCACATTTTTACAGAAGTAACTTTTAGGACATCAGTAGTATTATTTCAGGATTGATAGTGTTAAAAGTTCCACAACAAATGCTCAGTACCGAGGGTTAGTTACATTATCAGCTACTTTTTTATCCAGGTCACCATTTCTTAGGGGAGTGAATATCAGATGCCCCAAGTTTATCTTAAGGACTTGGAATGATCTCAAAAGAACTGAAGCCAATTTGGACCTGTTGAGTGGGATAAGAGAACACCAGGGGCAAATAAGCTTGGTGATATTAAATGAAAATATAAAATAAGATTCAGAAAAGGCAAAGGCAAACCGTTTCCTATTATTGCCTACTAATACTACATGACCATGTGCATGAAGTCTTCAGGAGTCAAGTCACATGAGAGAATCATTCAGTTTTTATAAGCAATTCAGGGAAGATTATGGGTCTGTATGTAAGCTCTTTCAGGCATGAGCAAGGCCCTTCAGGTACAAGAGGGCACCTTTCTGCAATGAAGGATGTCCTCCTTCTCTGGAGATTGGCTATGTGGTTCAAAAGCTTGGGAAGGCAAAGCTTCAATTTCCTTGGAAGGCCTTTGTGAATAGAAGAGATACTGTATTGCAAACTGGTGTCTCCTGCACAGAGAATGAACCAGAGAGGCAATATTGCCTCCATTTTCTTTGATTTTCCCCTCGATTTACATGTGCATTTATTGAAATGCTTCCAGTAGATGCACATTATTATTAGCCATAGAAATTGACACCTAGTTAATAGGCAAGAAATCTCAGAGTACCTATTGAGTGAACTTATGAAGCTTTAGAAACCATACATAAGTGTTAATTTTAACTTGTTCTTATTCAGCTGAGAAAAAGAATGCTTTTACAGGTTGGAGATAATTATTTGCTCATCCATAGAGGAAACAATCTTTGTCAGGTCTATCATCTTCTATACCTAATCTAACAGGTTATTTTTTTAAAGACCCATTCTGAGCAAACAAAGGAACCTAATCTTTATATATTAAGTCAGTACCATTAAATGGGGCAATTGCAATTATAAGAATTGCAATTCAAATGCACCTGGAGGACATGAGGTTGGGAAAGGCCTCACTGAGAGTTTCTAACAGACGAGTAATAAATGGCACACATCACGTATGACTGAAGTTATGTTGACACAATCAATGAAACATGCCCTCTTTGTACATTGACCTGTTTCAACTGCTTGCAAATATAACTCTGAAGATTCTGGAATCTGATCTTCTCATGGCTTTATAGAACTAATCCTGAATATAGAAGAGAAAATTTTAGTATGCAAGAAAATTGAATTTAATGTCAAGATTCTTTTCTCAGATAATTCAGACTGTTGGGATATGTGGCCTGATTAAACAATCATTACTTTGAGCTTTATGATAAATGCAGCACCAGCACATATGTTTCAGGAATGTTCAAAAAATAATTCAATTGTTTAAGGACTGCAATAGCTATGCATAGCTGGATAGATACATTATGATCACGTGTTGTTATTCTAGGAGTCAACGGTGGATTTGTGTCAATAGATGCAAGGTGAGCAGACTTGGTAAAGTAAAGTGATTAAGGTTTTGGATTGGAACTGGGAAACCAGTTTCCCCCTTCACCATGTAGCCAACTGGGTGACTTAAAGTCAATTATTTTATTTCAGCCCAACCACTTCACAGGATTGTTGGTGTAGGGAATAAATCTAAAGAAGACTTTTACGTAAGCCATCTTAAGCTCCCAAAGGAATGGGAATTATCAGATAAAAGATAGAAAGTAAATAAGAGGGTTTAAACTGGAGGGCTCAGGATGGACAGCAAGTACACTGGATTCATTAAAGAAAATGCCCGATGTAGTTTTTGATAGAATTGTGAACAGGCTTACCTTCATCTATCTATACTCCAAGAAACTTTTTATATATAGTCACTGATTTATGATGATGATCCATCAGTTCACCTTCCTGTGAGCTGTAGATCTGCTGGTTTATGTTCCATTGATCAAAATTCTTGCTAATGCAAGAATGCAAGGGGCTGGCTTGGAGACAAGAGAATATACATTACTATTATGACATGTCAGGCTTTAAGTGCCAGGACACTACTGTCCTTACTATCTCTTGGCATTTAAAATCTCCCTTCCATTGCTCCCAATGGGAGGCAAATTAATTCCTATTTTGATCAGACCAGTTCTAAGGTAACTGGATAAATCAAGAGAATGTGATGGGTATCCCTTGTTAGAATTCCAAGAAAAGAGTTTTTTGACCAGGACCTTCTTGCTGCTTTTTGGATCATGCCATCAAGACCAAACTCCTTCTCAGCTCACATACTTCCCAAGGAGCCACCCAGAATATATCCTCAACCTTGGTTGATTGTTTAATAAGCAGAACAGTCCTAATTCTGATGTAAGTGGTATACTTCATCACCAGCTGACTTGCTGGCTGCATCTGGTAGGATGGAAATGGGACTGGGGAGATGGTTCTAACAGTATTTAGAGGTTATATAAAAAACACAGAAATTTCCCTCCCTTAACAGCAATTGGAGGAAAAATTTCTAGATTTTGCTGCTGATTTAAGTGATTAAATCTGGAGTCCATTTATTATTTGTCAACACTTGAGCTCCATCTACTCATCCACTTTAGTCCTAAGTATACTCTTTTTTGAGGTTAAGATTTCAAAAAATGTAGAAAGAACCTGCCTCCCAGTGGAGATCTGATGTTATTTCTCCACTTCTACCTTGAGAAGGTATTCTGTAACAGAGATCACTAGCCTAGTACTTAAGACGCTAACATGTCTGCAGTCGTTTCTCATCAGGCTCCAGGCAAACTCTATAATTTTATTAGAAAATAAATGTGATAGGTGGGTCCTGTCCAGCGCTGTTTAGAAGTACAGTATGCTTACCTACCCTGAAAAGGTACAAACAAGGGTTAATAAGGAGCATCTTGAGGACTTAGAGGTAGTAATAGGTAGCATTCTATTTAATAAGTGCTTTGTAATTAGCTATATTTTCCATGGTAGCCATTTCATGAATGGTCAAACCCTCATGAGTTATTTTCTATGTAATATGTTTTAAAAATTTCAAGTCTGTCCATCAATCCAAAAATAATTAAGACAATTGCTCTACGGCATTGCTTCTGCAATCAGAAATACTCCCTTAATTATTTTCCTCCAAAATAATTCCTGAGAATATGGATAATTTCAGGTTACAATTTTTACCTGGCTCAACATGCTACGTGTAATGTATTTCAGTAAGGCAAGAAACATATAACTGGGGGTATCTTGATACAGTTCAAAACTAAATGAAGTTTCACTCTCAACAGCAGGTCATTTGCATTAATTCTGTAGTTATTAGTATTTCGTGAAGTAATATTTGCATCAAAATAATGGAAATATTTGGAAAAGGATAAGCTTTTCTTAAAATATTTTGTTTTAAAGATTTGTTAAAAATCACAAATATAAAAATTTGCTGGGCAAAGAATCTCTGTTTTATGAAGTGTATGGGTCTGTGTGCCTCTCTCTGTGTACATATGCCTCTGGAAAGATATGAATCTAATATTTAATAAGGGTAAATGTTAATGCTCTTCAAGCTAACTATGAGCTTATTATATAACTATAATTTTTGGCAAATATTTTTTGAGTTGGTGTATTCAATCCACATACTCAAAAGAATGAGATTAAGTGTGTGTCCAGAATGAAACATCTGTGATTTAAGCTTTGAAAACTGAACACTGAAATAACTTTGTTAGTTGAACCAACCCAGAGGCAGGAAAGAGTTCAAGAGATTCTTGAAATGCAATTACTGTGTTCAAAAACATTGTTTTCAGCTAGTCATTCTAAAGTTTGGATCATTTTAATAAAGATCTACTGCCATAAATGACTTGCTCATAAAAGATTCTAACTACATTCCCGAAAGAGAATTTTAGGCCAGATTTAGTAACACAGCATTAGGTAGTTCTTCTTTAAAAGAAATTATAGAACTTATAGTCTTGATGCAGTTCACTACTGATTTGTCTCATAAAAATTATCTATAGTTTAGAAAAACTCTTTTCCAGCTGCTGCCTCCAAGATGGGCAATAATGGGGATAATGGATTATTTGCTTGGTTCAGATTAACACTCTATGCTTGCATCTGTAAAGATAAATTTGGAAGAACTATCCAGCTATATAGAACACTTGACCTAATACCTACATTATACATTTCTCCCCCTTCATCTCATTTTTTCCCTCTTCCTAAGCCCAAACACATTCCATTTTCTTGGAACAAACACAGGCTACGAACTGTGAGCAACAAATCTCATGAATAACAGCTGACTTGGAACCAGTTAATTTATTTTGGGGAGGATAA
>JANHZU010002504.1:5661-17861 GCA_032468055.1 Acrochordus granulatus | reverse complement strand
GAGATGGCCTGGGGCTCCAGGGGGGGCTCATTATCAGCATGGAGGTGGCTGATGGATCCCTAGCCATCCTCACCCCCATTTTTATATTCTAAATATTTTGCCCACCTCGCTAGTCTGCCGAGTTTTTTATTTTGTTTTTATAGGGGGTTTATTTTTATTGTTTTTAATATATTGTTGTTTTTTATTGTTGTTAGCTGCCGAGAATCTTCAGATTTCGGCGGCATATAAATTAAATAAATAAATAAACCTAATCAGAAGCTTTATTTTGCATAAGTGTTTCTGGTATTTTATGAAATAATGTTTCACAGTAGTTTTTCTTTTGTTTATTATGAGAAGCCACTTGTTTATTGTAAAACAATGACATAGTTAGCATACATCACAGGCTATTGGATATCAGGGAAAGTGTATAAACATTGCTATAATGTAGACAGAAACACAATACATTCCCCACTTCTGGATAAAACTTTGAGAATGGAATGTATACTTATTTGTTTGAAAAAAACTTACTATGCATACTGAGCCAAAAATTTGGTGGGTCCTTACATTAAAGGTTTTCTTATTTTAATTTGTCTTGAGGTTTCCTCTAAAAATGCTGTTCAGGGAAAATGGTACTTTGAAAATACATTTGGAAACCATAAAACAGGAGCATACAAAAGTTTTTTTGGAATGGGCAGTGGGCTCTGGCCAATAGGGCAGAAAAGGCACTTCAAACTGTTCACATCATTTGGAAGGATGTTTTTGGAAATTCAGAATAGATGTGGTGAGCTTAGGAGAAGCTTACCATATCTATAGTATATCTTGTTTTGTTTTTCAACTAAAAACTCTTCAGTTGACTACTAGTAAATTACTGGGCATGCTGAAGTAGTACTTTTGGCAATAGTTCTAATTATTTTTTTAAAAATGCCAGTCTAGCTTCATCCCTAGTGTAGCTTGGTAGTCTCCCATCTAAATATTAAGCAAATTGTTTTGCCAAGTATTTGGGCAGTGATCCAACTGATCCCTGGCAATTGGTTCTTTTGGATCCAGAGACAATGAGCACACCAGTGAATAAAGAGATTTTAAACTTTATTATTAATTCAAGCAAACAGATTTAAAAGCACGAAACAATAAACAAGCAAGAGGATACCCACCTCTCTTAGAAGCTGTCAGGACCTCCTTAATAACAACAGCCAATTTCCACAGTACCCGACACTAGGTTCTGAGCAGAAGTTCCCCAAAAACAACAACCCTAAGATTTTTATTAAAACCTGGCACTGTGACTGCATGGTCCTGCTTCTATGGCTGTGAGACTGCAAGACCTGACCTTGACTGGATGGCACATAACTCATGATGGGAACCGAATTGCACAGAGGTGCAGCTATGTGAAGATTCCACCCACCCCTTCTCCTTTATTCAGCAAGCAAGAGTGAGCTCTAAACCTTTGAGCTTTTCTTGATGTGATGGAGAAATCAAAGCATGTCACTTAACTCTTCGAAATACAATGGTCTTTCGCGCTGCCATCACGTCAGCACAGTTTTGCTTAGCTTCTCAGCCCAGACAAAATTAAACATCCATTGCCACCCGCAATTGCAAATTCAATACTGTTGAAGGAAAAACAGCCATTTAGGGACTTCGAACCTGGAAGCCAATTTTGGGGGCTACAGAATTTAAGTCAGGGCCACTGACTGTCCAGCCCTATAAGGGCCTTGCCTCATACTTTCTCCGATTCCTTTTTAAGCTCTATAGAGACCAGCAGTTAAGAGCTAAATTCCAGTGAGATGATTCAGCACATTTGCAGAATGAAATTTTCCTGTGTAGTAGAGATAAATTGTGGCTAGAGAGCGAGATGTTCTCTAATCTACCACCATGCTAACCTGTTGCTGCTGTTTGTATTGCTTTTTGACCGAATTAAGATTGGCCTAAAAAACTCGTATCTTTCTGCAGTCTCCTCCCCCAAAAGGTGACACGTTCTTTAACTAATGAAAGTGTTTTCCCCAAAATATATCTCTTTCAGCTTATCCCTGCATGCATGGCAAGTGTAAACAGGAAAAAATCCTTTTAGCTTTTTAGGTTAGGTAGAATGAAGAGCAATTAATTAGGTAGGATTTAAAATATCTATTATAATCACTGCATTAGACAATTAATAACTTACCACATGGTTCAAGCATGGAAGTGACACAGGAAAAAAATTCAAACATTTGTACATACTTTTAATAGAAAAAATAGTTTCCATTACTCTAGCAAAAGAAGTTTCACTAGAACAGATGGGAGTAAAAATATGTATAAATGTGTTCCCAGTAGCTTATTTAAATCAGTGGGTGAATACTAACACTGAGAATGGAGAAGGAATAATTTTCCAGTTTGACTGATTTTTATTTGGTTATGTGTAAGTAACACATAAAATAGAGTCTACACACTCAAGTGGCAGGAGAATCATAGCGCTGCTCTCAGGTTGCACAACTTCCTTGCCCTATTCCAGCTACCTGCATGGTTGAAATGGCATGCCTTAGTAGCCTTGAGGAAAGAAGGAGAGTTGCTGCCTAGAAAACAATCAGACAAGAGGGTCAGGAGCTCACAGTTGCTTTGAGGTCACAGAAAGAAACTGAGAAGGACCCACTAATGGATCAGGCAGTTTAAAGTGGTGGGTGGGAAGTGTGTATTTTCAGAGTTGCCAGATTCTGTTAATGTAGCATTACAATGAAGTAGAATTAGTTCATCTAGTCCTGTATTCTGTCTGGTTTACCTGGAAGGGTTGACAATGGTAGATAACATCTGGAGTAGAAAGCCTATTCAGAAATATCTGTAGTCACCATGGTTTCCATGTCTATGGACTCCCATACTTTCAATATTCCAGAATTGTGGAGTTACTGTCACTAATCTGATGTATATGGAAGCAGGAGAATAACAACAAGACCTGGCAATGGCTAAGAGCAGGAAAACTGAAGAAAGAAACAGAGGGGATAATTCTGGCTGCACAAGACCAAGCCTTAAGAACAAATGCGTTAAAAGCCAGAATTAAGAATACAACAATGGACAGCAAGTGATCCTCTGAAAAAATCTGAAGAAACAATGGACCACCTACTTAGCTGCTGCAAGAAGACTGCACAAAATGAGTACAAATTACAGCATGACAAAGTAGCAACAATGGTGCATTGAAATATCTGCAAGAAATACCATTTGCATGCAGGCAAGAACTGGTGGGCACCACAAAATAGACTAATAGAAAATGAAGATGCTAAAATGCTTTAGGACTTTAGCATTCAAACAGACAAGCACCTGCCACAAAACACCCAGACTTAACAACTGTTGATAAGAAAGACAAAAAAGTCTGGATTATGGATGTGGCAGTACCTGGAGACAGCAGGATAGAAGAGAAAGAACTGGAGAAAATCACAAAATGCAAAGACTTGCAAATAGAAGTAGAGTGTCCATGGCAAAAGAAAACCAAAAGTATAAGAATTTTACAGTTGTAGAACATCAAGAGTAGATAAGTTAAATATTAAATATGAGCTGTAGCTGCCTGCTGTGTGCATATTCAAACATTGTAGTTAACCTTGATTCATATTTAATGCCTCCACGAATATTTCAGGCTTAGATATTTGAAATGTTATTAATTTTTCCAGGGGTGTTTTTAGAAGAAACAATTAGCAAAACAGAGTAATATACCATCACCATAGCAAATTTATACATACATCACCATGACTTGTGATTTTACTGCTAGCTTCTCCCTTGACTGCTTGTTGGAAGCTGGTTGTGAAGTGGGCAAATGGTCGTCACATCACTATGGGATGCTGCAACAATTGTGAACATCTGCTGGTTGTGAAGCACCCAAATCTTGACTACATGGCTGCAGCGACGCTATAACAGTTATAAGGGCGAGGGATGATTGTAAAGTTATTTTTTTCAGCACCTTTGTAACTTCAAACATAGCTAAACAGGGCCACTGTGTAACATATGAGGAATAAATACAATTGCTTTAATTCTGAGGTCTCGGATTTGCACAGGGAGGTTCTTTTTGCATTGGAATTCTGTAGTTCTCGTCAGCGCAGGCAGCAGCTCCGCATGTATATGTATGCACACAATGTCCTCTAGAACAGTGTTTCTCAACCTTAGCAACTTTAAGGTGTGTAGACTTCACCCCCCAGAATTCAGCATGCTCTAGAAGCTCTTAGTATTCTCTCTAGTCTCTGTGGACGAGGTCAGACGACGCATTTATGTCTGTATAAACAACCAGAGATACACATGACAATGTACTTGATAGCGATAACTGACTCAGAGTAAGATCTGATAGCAATTTCAAGTCATGGACTGAGGGTCAGAGTCCTCTGTTGTAAGTGCATACTCTAACTGTTCAGTTAGCTGTAAAATAAAATTATTAGTGCATGTGATTCATTCTAAAAGAGCAGCAGAATGTGTTCATGTTATTTAAGTGGCAAAGATTTAAATTCTAAGCTTAGTTCCTTCATAGAATTCAGTGGAACATCAAGGGAGCACTTCGACTTTCACAATAAGGAGCAAACATTCTTTAAGTGTTTGAAGAGAAGGTGTCTTTCGAAGCCCACCCTTTGCCATGGAAGCTGGGTAACTTTGGGCTAGTTGGTATCTCTCAACTCAACCTACGTCACAGGGTTGCTGTTCCAGGGACAAATATGACACTGCCTTGACTCCTGCACAAAAGGTGGGATGTCATAAAGGGATGAGGCTTATATCCAAAATGTAACCCATGAACATTTCAACTTAAAATACTCAGATGTGGCTAGATTAAACTTGGGATACTTATATATCAGAGAAATATTTAGCTGGCTGTTAAGCAAACTGAATCTAGATAAATGTCCAGAGACTGCTATAGGTCTACACTGATCTAGCACTGGCTTGGTACATACTTTTAAGAATCTGAAGCTACTGTTATTTGCTTATACTGGGACAAATATTAAGTGATCAGTAGGAATGTTATATTTCTATGAAATTTTAAAAAAACAACAACAAAAAAACAGAATTGTTATCTCTTTTCCCAGCAAGAGTGAAATAGTTGCACATTGTATTTATAATGAGGGAGTTAACAGCTTAAGAGGAGGAAAAAGCAGACATGTAAACAGATAGAGAGCTGCTTATTCTACAATTTAAGGTAGTTTTAGTATCTTCTTAACATTTCCATAAATATTTTTCCTAAATGAAACTATCTGTACCTTTTTCAGAAGTTGAATAAGATGTTTTAGTAATTTCAGCTGAAAAAATTGATGTTAATTATAAGACTTTTGAATCATAAGCTTGAATGGTAAATCAATGGAAGAATTGTTTGTTGTTCATTAAACAATACGAAAACAGTTTCATATTTTCTTAAAGTGAGGTTAATATGAAAAACAAGTGTATAGGCAGTTTAGAGAGTATATTTAATACAGGTTGGTGTAACCAACCTGCTTTTGGAGATGGGTCACTGGAACTGGAACTTTAACCAACATAGTTTAGTCTTGTCCTGATATTCTTGTGTTTTAGGCTGGCTTCAGCAGGGTTGTTAATATTATTCAAGATGATTAGATGACTAGTTCTCTATCAGGAATTGTGGATTGTTTAGGTATAGGGATTGGCTAAAAAAATTAAATTCCTAACAAAATTGTTTTACTACCGTGGAAGAAGAAACCTATGTAGGTAGTACCTGACTTATGACTGTAATAAAGCCTGCCTATCATGATTGTAAGTTGTGATAGTCATAAAGAAGGTCACATACTTTAAGTGGCCATTAAGCAAATGCTGTGATTGTTAAGAAAACACCATAGCTGTTAAGCAAACCAGTGGTTCTCTATGGGCTGTTTTTTGCCAAAAACTGGAAATAAATGCCATTTTTTGACAAAAAGTTATAAAATGTGGTCATGTGACTGCAGGATGCTTCGAATGGCCATAAATGCAGGCTACTTGCCGAGTGCCCAACATGTATTCACATGACTGCAGGTGGAATGGTGGTGGCAATTGGAACTTCAGAACCAGGTCCTAAGGAATGCCGATCCATTGAAACTTCAAAAGATCACTAAGTGATTAGATTTTGTTAATATAACTAAATTTAAGTGGCTTTATTTGTTTGTTTGTTTTAATGAAGGTGCAAAGAAAAAGCCTTCTGAAAAATCATAAAGTGTTTTTGGAGTTCCATTTATAGTTCTCAAAAAGTCTTTTTGTTATGTGTCTGTGTGTGTTTATTCTCTAACAACGATGCATGCATATCGAATTTATAATAAGGGAAACTAACAGCTTGAGTGGAGAAAAAAGCAGACATGTAACAGATAGAGAGCTGCTTGTTCTACAATTATTTTTTTTCTTCTACGATAATTTTTGCACATTAAAAATTAAAAATAAACCTCAACATGAATAATTTTTAAATTAATTCCATTTGAATTACTTTTCTCCAATCTATTCTTCAGGCCTAGAACAAGAGTAATCTATTTAAAAGACCCTCATTCCACAGGATAAAACAGCCAAATAGCAGCAGTAATAAGCACCCAGCAATAACAAATATTAGAAATAGTGACTAATTAAAATAGCAAGTAAACTGAACTATCCCAACCTTCTTAAGAAGTTTTTACAAATAAGTTAAAATGTGATGGGACATTTCTTGCAAGGAGGCTTCATAATTTAGCCACACTCTCTCTAGTTTGCACCCCAAAATTTGCTTCGGCATTAAAAGGGGCCTTCCAAAGACAACCTCAATAAATGGACAGTCGATAAGTGTCAGGGAGAATATTTGGTTAAGACAGAAAGTCTTTGTCATTTGTTCATTCTCACCGGCGGAAAAGGGGGCCAAAGCAATATGATTTTGTGAAGTGACTTGGCTGGTTACAGACTCAATGATTCTAACTTGGGTAGTTTCTCTTGGAACGCTGTGCAATTAAGCCGCATCAATTGCGTGAACATCAGAGAGACAATCAAGAGGAAGAGCTTCCGAAACTTTTGCTGCGACAACAACACAAAAGTCAGAAGGGGCCAAGCTGCGTCTGGAAGTTGAGATCCAACAGGAAGTTTAGAAAGACATTGCTCAGGGAGTGGGATGGGATGGGATGGGAAGGGATGGGAAGGGATGGGACGGAGAGTGACAGGGGACCCTTTTAGGTGCTCTAACGTTCAGCTCCAGGTGGTTGTGGGTCCTGCAGATCTTTGAAGCTCTTGTACATTTTCACTCCTCAGCTTTCCGCTGCTTCAGTCTCCCTCTGGCGAGGCTTTTCTATTTTAGTTGTCAAGCTCATGTGACCCTGTCATCCAATTGCAACACAGCAGGAGGAATGGAAACTTCTTTCTGAGATGAAAGTAAGTCAAAATAGTTCAGCCTTTTCCCACTCTGCCGTTCGGGTGCAGGGCTCCTCAGGTTTTCCTTTTTATGCCTTTCCTGGCTTTTATTAGGTAAACAAAAATCAAGCTGCCCAGGGGAAGAATGACATACTGTAGCTTCTTCTAACAGTCTTATCGTAATGTCATTTTCCCTTACGGTGTTTCTCGTGCCTTTGCAACGTGGCTGGTTATTTTAAAAAAGGGAATGTGATTCAGACACTGTGATTTATAGAGATGTGCCACTTTTAGCAACCCCTCCCAATGATTTGTTGTCAGGGCATGACAATTGTCACTTGCCAAGCATGTGTGTGACAGGCAGTCCCATCGCCTCTCTACCTTAAGAAACCCCACGATCCAATCTTAACCAATTGCACATAAAATTGAAATCAAGATTATTTGCTAACGTTGATAAGAATGTATTCCTTATTAAATTGTTGCAAAACTCTGGCCTTAAATTATTAGCACATTTAATTTAAGAGAAACTTAAATAATATCAGATCTGAAAATAATTTAATGTTTGTGTTTATATAATTCATGTTATATCAGGAATAAAAATAACAGAATTTGCCTAGAGGAAACAACGAACGTAGATAACAGCATCTTACATTGGTATTTGTGTGCCTGTGCACTGGAAAGAATTCCTCCCTATTTGCTCTGATGTATTCTCAGACTGGTTTGATGATTTTCTATTGTGCAGATATTTTTTGGATGAAAAAGCAATTATATCTCTTTTTGATAAGCACTGGTCTTTTGAAATGATATATCTGTCCAAATAGATTTCCCTGTATTTAGCTTTTTTTTAACCTTTAGTCAGTCATATTGATGCTATTAGCTTTCAAGTATAACTCTATATGTTCTGAATCTCAAATGTGAAACAGTTAATGTAATATCTTTTATTGGACTGATATCTCTGTGTGAAGCAATCAAATGTTTATAAGTTTACAGAGATACTGCCTTGGCAAAAATAAGAAGATGGTTAGTCTATTAAAAGAGAAATTGTCTGAAACATTCCAATGTTTTAATGGTTTCAGGTAGATGATACTATCTGTTCTCTGTAAGATTAGGAATTGGCTGAATCATTGGATTAAGATAATAAAATGTGAATAGTTGATATAATTAAGGTGGCTTCTTTATTTGTAGCTACAGTAATGTTGGTATATTCTGTCCTTTGGCAGATAATAGAAAACATTAAGTAGTCCCTAGACCATGGGTTGCAAGAAAATGGCTTTTCTGGAATTGTCATTTGGCATTTCAAGGATGGCTAACCCTACTTTTAAGAAGTGTGTGTGTGTGTGTGTGGAGGGGGGAATGCCCAAATCAACAAATTTGGAGTGACATAAAATAGGCAGCAAAGTTTTCTTGCTTGCTGCATTTCTAAAACCTGGGTGGGACAGCTTCTTATGAGATCCTCTGTTCCTTTTACTGGCTATGTGGATATTATATCTTAATTTAGATCAGTGGCAGTATTACTTGCTGCTCTGCCTCAGGGAGCAAAATGTCTTGGATTGGCCCTGAGCCTTGAAATACAAAGAGGCAGAGTAAAAGGGAAATACAGCATTCCCTATTGGACACAGATATCGGTACGCAGGAGGTTTTAAAAAACCATTTCTAGTTTTAATATTCCTGAGTATATTTACAAAAAAATAATATTGTCAAAGCCAGATAGTTTTGTAGCATTCAGAATCTTTGGTATCCTGCATAATTACTTGCTTTACTTTGTAACTGATAGAGTTATGCAGCCTTGCAACGTATGTAAAAATATATACATTGCAATGATTTGCCTGATTTCAACAGTGAGGTTTTTTTCTTTTCCCTTGATGTGCAGGATGAGTTACTTTCATTCAGACATTTTATTTTCTTATGGTGCAAAGTCAACACTGAACTCTGTTCCAGAAAATGCAGTTATAAATGTGTTAAACCTTGACTGGAGTTTTTTGGTTGTTAATCAATGGCTTAGTTGCCAAAGTACACGTGTTGTTGTAATAGAGTATACATTTTAGATAATTATCCTACTTTACAGGATTGTAACATTAATGATAAAATGCATGGCAGTCTTCCAGGAAACTGGAAGAATAAATAATAAATAATATTTTTTCTCCCAAATATTTCTAACTTGAATGCTCCATATTCATATGCTGGGGTTAAAGCCGTTTTATTTCCTTAGCTTTCATACCCATGCTTGGGAACATCGTCAGAGGAAAATTAACATAAAATGCAGCCTCAAAGTTGTGTTTATACTGGGTGCTGTTATTCCTAAGGCACCTCCCCCATGCATGTGTGGGAGTATGAGTTTCCCCCCGATTTCTCTCTCTTTTCTTCGGGCCTGTCTTTGGATATATTGATGTCAATGCTTTATTTCTTTACTACTAATGGCCTCTCATGGTCTATCTAATCAGCTGCCCCCCCTCTTTCCAGCATACCAGAGCTGTCTGTTGTGGAGTTGGTGTGCTCAGTCAACTGAGGATTCCCTTGACCGATACACATCCCCAATCCCCCATGGTTTACTCCTGCTCCTCCAGCTGGCCTAATTGGTCAGCCAGCCCGTCCCTCAACTGGCACATGCTCATATCTCCCTCCGCAATCCACCTCCGCTCTCCCCCATTGATATGCCAGTCTAGTTGCTCGTTCTTTTGGCTGATGCCAACATGTGAGTGGCCCTCATTCTCCCAACTAGCACACTCAGTCAGCCACCCTCACCCTCAATTGGTTCAAACCTGCAACTTCGCCCTCCACAGCTTGCCCATGTTGTCTCCGACGGCATGCTTAGTTGCTGGCCAGTCACCCAGCCAGTGCAAATTTATATTCTTGTCCTCTGTGGTTCGCCTCAGCTGGTTCTGCCACATTTCTTGTGCTGATTGTAACTATAATTATATGGGTCAAATGGGGCCCAAATTATTAACTAGATTAAAAGAATACAAGGTGGCAGTCAAACACAGAGATTCCATGATCCCAGATACTAATGTATGCCATGGAATATCACTACATGTTTGATTATGTTTCTACTGTGATTCTGGGACAAGCCCAAAGCCAGACTGCATGTGAGATTATTGAAGCATGGGAGAAGCACAAAGAGTCCATCAATAGTGTTTGGAGCTCCCTCCCCATATTGCATTCTATGTGACCAGCTGAGGCAAATCACAGAGGACAGGAATATAGGCTTGTGCCAGCTGGGTGAGCAGCCAGCTGATCAAGCATGCCATCAGAGAGATCACAGACAAGCTGTGGAGGGCAAAGGTGCAGGTTTACATCAATTGAGGGAGAGGACAGCCAACTGAGTGTGCCAGTTGGAAGAGTGAGGGTCACTCTCACATTGGCGCCAGCCAGAAGAACCACAACTGGAAAGCATATTGACTGGGAGAGAGAAAGTAGACTGTGGAGGGAGGAGATATGAGTGTGTGCAAGTCCAGGGGTACTGGCTGACCAATTGGGCCAGCTGGAGGAGCAGGGGCAAACCATGGGGGATGGGTGTGTGTGTATCGGTCAAGGGAATGCTCAATTGACCAAGTGCACCAACCACATAGTGGACAGCTCTGGTGTGCTGGAAGGAGGGTAGAGCCAGCTGATTAGATCAGTACATCCAAGGACAAGCCAGAAGAAGAGAGAGAGAAATAGTGGAAAAGCTCATATTCGCGCACACATGGGGGAGGTGCCTTAGGAATAATAGCAAACACAACTTTGAAGCTGCATGTTATGTTAATTTTCCTCTTATGATGCTCCCAAGTGCATGAAATAAGGAGAATTTTAGTATATTTCCTGAGGTGCACATTTTTATGAAAAAAATTCTAACTTGCTTTTCTTTATCTTCATTGAAGCAGTATAAAATGGAATGTTAAAAACTCTTAGTGAGTATTTTGATATTTCTCCAGGATAATCTCTCCTCAATCTGTGCCCTCATATCTTCTAATGGTGCACCTAACACTGTGTAATGGTATCTATCCATTTGCAGCATCCCATTATCAAGTTTTATGATGCTTTTGCCAAAAACCTATATTTATTTCTAGTTTTTGGCAAACTGATCCATAGTGAACTTGATCAATAGTTCACTTAATGATTGCGGCATTTACTTAATGACTGTGGCATTTGCTTAATGACTGCTGCAAAAAAAGTCTTAAAATTGGATCAGTCACATGGGTGATCTGCTTTATGACCATCATGACTTACAACTTAATGGGCAGGCTCCATTACAGTCATAACTCAAGGACTATCTGTAGACAAATCCAATAAGCAATCTAGGTGTCAGAAAAAAGTCCAAACAGAGTCCTAAAATTATAACATTAATTAACAAATATAAATTTCATTGCATATCTCAACTCTTAACTGTAAGCAAATCTGATACACAATGTTATTGTAAATTCTAAGGTGAGTTGCTTTATCTGTTATCATCAGTTTGGTCTTTATAATTAAATCTTAGTCCCATTCTTTTCCTGATGTTCTGCTTAAAATTGGTGGGTATATGGTCAAGATCATATGGAAACTTCTGGGCTTTCTTTTTCCTCTTTAGCTTACCTTTGAACTTGCACATGAACAGTTTTCTGTTGTTATAACTGAGTCCTTCTACCTCCTTGTAGCAATAATACGTAATCGTCAATCTGATTTCAGTGAAGTTATAAGCTATGGCATGCAGGGCCACCCAAAATGGACAGGTCATAGTGGAGAGTTCTGACAAAACATAATCCACTGGAGAAGAAAATGGCAACATAGTCCAGTATCCTTGTCAAGAAAACCCCATGGACAATATCAAAAGGCTAAAAGATATGACACTGGAAGATGAGCCCTCAGGTCAGAAGGTATCCAATATGCTACTGAAAAAGAGGGCAATTACAAACAGCTCCAGAAAGAATGAAGCAGCTGGTCAAAATTGAAAGGATTCTGAGCTGTGGATGTGTCTGGTGGTGAAAGGAAAGTCTGAT